>JAPDSC010083710.1:124670-139010 GCA_026290005.1 Latrodectus geometricus | reverse complement strand
ATAGACAAGCTTCTTCTAGTGGATATTTGTAAAAGAATCCATGAAAAATACTCTGTGATAGTATTTAATAAGGTTAACCCTCTAAAAGAACATCAAAGGCCTATTTAAGCAATAACATCCACTGGTTTTATATTGTGGAATTTTTGTGCCATACAGTTTCTTCAAAATTTACGGAGTAGTGTATGTAAAGAATGCTTTTTAAATGAAGCTTAATACTGCTTACATACTCCGTTACTATTTTGAGTTTACTCAACAATTTAACATTTTATATACAATTGAGATATTCTGGGAATTCTTAAACGCATTTTAATACAGCTTTTTACTCCATATTGCCAAAAATAATATAAACTTATTAAAATTCAGTCCGTTATGTAATTTAAGATACATTTATAATAAATACCTCTGGGGGTGTTAGGAGCCAGGCTTTGGGTCTTCTCTGGCTTCTAACTCTAAATTGGAAAATTCATATGGTGCTGACATCTATGAGCTAAAAGTCGTACTTCCACCCTCGTAAAGGAGGTTCTATTAAAAAAACAGAAGACATTTCATTATCCCAGTCCTTGATATGCAGGCTTGGCTTCACCAAGTGTCATATGTAACAACAGATACATTTACAATTGAAACAGTAAAAGAAAAATTAGATTTCAAAACAAAATTTTTTAAAAAGATAACTTTGAAGTATTCTGACAATATTCTCAATTAAATATATAGTTGATAATACCTTTTAGACTCTTTGCACGAGTACTAATTTTAATTTATTTTCTTTTTCGAAAGAGTAAGAAATTTTCAATAGTGCAATCAAATTGTTTTGGTAATTCCTTTCTGAAGATTGCCGAGAGAATATATGATCTCACTATATATGTATAAAGTTTACTCCCTATTTCATTGAGATGATTTTTTGACAGTTGATGATGGGACAAACATCAAGAATTGACAGTTAGCCTTGATATTTCATGTGTCAAACTTCTCTTATGTATAAAATATATTCGAGAGCTCAATACCAAACTTTTCAAAGTGTAGAATAAAAGTAATTTTCTGACAATGAATATTTTTTGCGGCTTCTTTTCTAAAGAAGGAATATTTTAGAAAATTTTCATTATTTTTCAATGCTTTTGCAGAAATTCTTGTCCATTTCTCTGATTATAATGAGGAAAGCATTGTGATTCCACTAATCATAATCAATACAATCTTTTTCTCTTTTTTTATATAAAAAATGCAGCTTCATTTTCACTTAATTTTCAAAGATATGAAGAAACCACTTTTTAGAAAAGCAGAGAGTTCTTTACTTAAAGCAGTTACGGGAAATTTATTTTTATGGGTAAAAGAAGATTACAGGTCATTTCATAGAAATTTTTTTTAAATTTTAATCTAAAATTCCTTGTTTCTTAAATGTTTGTGATTTCTGGTATACGGGCTTAAACTACATTTTTAAAGTTATTTTTGTCTGTAAATTAAAATTTATTCACCAAACTGAGCAAAAAATTTATTTGCAATTGTGTTTTAGAAAATCAAATCATATTTCAAAATTAATCTCTTAAGTTATCCTGGGTGCTTTAATACGGAGCTTTAATATATATCAAAAAGTTTAATATTTTTTAGCAATAAACGTCAATTTTAGTAACATATTGTTTATACGTTAGTTTGGTTCAAACAAAATATAGGTACATACAATCACATTCAAGATATTTTTAAATGATAGAAAAGTGATCGAATACCCAAATTTGTCTTTTATATTTTATTCATTCAGCAATAAATAATTGAAAATTATGTAGAGAGGCTTTTTCTGTTGTTATTTTCATCTCAACTGTAACATCATAAGCAGAAATGTCTAATAAAATGTTAAGTAAAAGGAAGTTTGCTAACACAGACTTACATTTTTATTGGTTTCTTTCTAAAGAATTCACTTGTGTAAATAATTTATACAGGTTGTTTTCTTCAGTACGAAGTCCCAGTATACAACCATGTATACTATATTAATAATAAAGAAAAATTAGGTTACAAATTTGTCTTTTCGACAACTATTGAGTTATTATTCCGTCTTGTATAAAAAATGCTTCATGTTTCTTAAGTATTCTCATGTTTTAATCCGAAATAATTTCAAATTATTTTTTTGCATTCTATGGAAGAAGTGACTCTTAACTCAGTTTTGCTTGTTTGGTTAACCTTACCCAATTAACTATTTGTTATAGAATATCCAACAAAAAAAATATCTGGTAATCAATTTTCCAATTAAGAGATCAAAAAAGATTGGAAAGAGAGATTGGATCCAATCTCTTAATTGGATTCGTTTTTCCAATCAAGAGATTGGAAAAGAGAGCAATCCCTCTTCTCCAATGTAATCAGGACACAGCTTTTTAAAGGATATAAGTATTGTTACAAAAACCAAAAAATTAAGTAATTGCTTACATCTGGACAAAATTTTTAACTTTGATTTAAATTATTAAGATGACAGTACATTTAATGATGAAATTAAGATTGTTTCAGACTGGAACAGCCTTTAACAGGTTTCAAAGATGATGATGCCACCACGAAAAAGGAAATCATTAGACCCAAAATTATGACCAGATATCATAAGCGATTCAAATTCAATAGTTTTAACTAGAAAGAAACCATTACCTCTTTTATATGATTACAATTTCTCGACTAATAAATTAATAAGTGAAAATTTAACGCAAAGTACTACAGTAGACGAGTCAAAAACAATCAGTATACTCAGTATAAAATTTTTATTGTGCTATTTTAAATTCAAAATTAAATTCATTTTAAATGAAGGTTTAAAAACTTTCAAAATTAGTGTGATATTAAGAAAACATGAAGACTCCAAAATTTGTATAAATAGTTTGAAATCATGGATAAAATGGGAACAAAGGTTGACATCTTGTTAGATGGCAGTTTCAGCACCATAGATTAACAACTTCTGAAATTAAACATTGGCAGGTCATTTAAATAACTTGATGAAAGTTATCTATTCTGTCAGGGTACTAGCAACAAACTCCATGAGAATCACAACGGAAATTATCTGTAATTAATATAATTGTTAGTTGAGTTTATATCCAATTATGAAAACATTTCTTGTGTAATTTTCATTGATGAAAAAAGATACCAACAACAGCCAATTGAACAAGAATTGAGGTATAAATTAGATCAGAAAGCAGTTTTTCATGATTTTATAAAGCAAAAAGCTCTTTTAATTTCTTTAATTTAAGCTTAAAGTTTATATATGGAGCTTTAATTCTTTATTTTTTCTTTGTAATTTAAAAAATATAATTTGAAATAATTTTAGTTTAAAAGTTTGTTTTTAACCCTTCTTTGCATGATTTTTTCTTTATTGGTGAAATTAATCAAGTTGATATAATTCATGTTCAAAATTAAAGGAAAAATGGTTAATAAAATCTTAGTATATATTTATAGTATAAATTTAGCAAAAAACAATATGCTAAAAATTTCCATCATCATCCAAAGTTAGATCATTAGCTTAGTACTAAATAGAAATAAAAGAGGAAAATAACAGAAACACGTGTTACAAACCTTTCTTCCACTCATTTTCAATTTTTTAGCAATAGAAACTCTAATATAATAAAACAAAATTATAAATGAAATCATACGTTTATTGCAACTACAACAAACAGCGGAATGAGACAACTTTAAGCTCGTTTCACTGATAATGACACTTGTTTATTTTTGACAGTTATGTTTCTTTTTATGCAATGGACATTAAAAAGGTATCCAAACACGATCAACTTAAAGTGAACTTGTTCTTTTATATAATTTTTGGGCATTATAGGTTATGATGGAAATTTCCACCATTATGTAAAGAAGGGTTAATAGAAAAAAACCATAAATATTGTCTGAATGATATGTTCTTGGAATCAATATATTAGAATAAATATTTTGCTATTTATCATGATTTTTATGAATCAGTTTTCTTTGAGTTTTAAAATTTCTGAAATTTGGGAAACGACTCTGTCTGGAAGTTAGCCTAAGGTGCCAAAATTTAGAGAACCGAAAGGGATTGCACTTAGTAAACGTTATTATACATTTAGGTATTAATATTTACATCTATCATATTCATACCTATATACATATTCATACCCATACAGGGTAGCTTAAGCCTTATGTAAATTATAATTTAAAACAATTTGAATTTATTAATGCACATTTAACTGTATTAAAATTACAAAAATAATGTTGTAATACTGAACTACAAAGAAAAATTAGCGAAACATTTGGATTCTATGCAAAGACTGACGGAGAAAAGCTTTCACTCATAATGATACATACTTGATTAATTTAAATATGTGTCACTCATTGCGAGTCATCCATTATTTTCTTGAGCGGAAAGAAGTTCAGTATTCGCATTATGTTATAGACGCGCTTAACCCTGACTTTCTATATTCAGAAAGTCAGATTTACTGACACTCGAACATTGCATAATATCTTAAAAGTTTGATCCGGAAAATAGAGTAAAATTTGTAGTGTAGAAAAAACGATGGAAACTAAGTGTTTTTGACAAACATATTTCCTAAATTAACTAAAAATGACATGAAGTTCTGGGGAATATAGAATACAAAATAGTTTAGGATAAAATGTCCAACATCAAACTGAAGCAATCCATCTTTACAAAATAGGTATTTTAATAAGTTATGATAGTCTTTATACAGCAATATCTCCTAGATAAAAGCGCTGTCATTTCAGAAATTTTGCCATGAAAGAAATTTTGAAATTTTGCCATGAAAGAGTTAGCAAATAAAGCGCTTTTCAATAAATTTTTCAAATTTTATTATTTTTTTTTCAAATGCATTTTTATAAAAAATTTGGCTCATATTTAAACTTAATTTTTATTGGAAAATAAGATTTTAAAACATTTTAAAAAGGAAAAAAAAAATTTTCTTAAATCTACTTCATTTAAAAAGATACAAAAGAAGTTAAGAATTAAGTACAGTATTTTTTTTCAGATAATTTAATATAGATAATAAAATAGATAATTTATGTAAAATAAATAATTAAAATAGATAATTTAATGTAAGAGAAAAAATACTGTCATGCTTAAATTTATAGCGGAATCATTGGATCTACTAACATCAAAAAAATGAAAACCATTCAAGATTAGGTTATATATAAGTGAATTTTTAATTTCCTAAAAATACCAGTTGCTGACAAATTTTAGCAGAAAGTGAAAAAATCTAGTAAAAGACTCAATGTGAGGAAACTATAAGTAAACTAGAAATAGTTGTGCTAGCATACTAGTATTTATATACTACTATCTAATTAAATAATAATAATAAAACTTTATAATCAAAATATAATAAAAAAATTAAATCTAATTAAAAAAAATTAATTTTAACAATAAAAATTAAAAAAAAAGATTTGAAATACATATACAAAATTTTTTCGTTAACGCGCAAAAGTGAATGGAAGAAAAAAGCCAAAGCATGTCAAGAAAGATAAAAAAGAAAATATCAACTTTTCGATTAATCTGAACCTGATTCATCTGATTTTGATTTTTTAAAAATTCGATTGTACAAAGATATTACTAATGCTTTATTAAAGTGCGTTAAAAAAATTCAATCTTTTCAATTGTAATGTTTTTCAAATTTCTCACAATAGAGGGCAGCAGCATTAGGAATACCTTTTCCCCCCGATTATTATATTTTTTTAATAACAATAATAAAGAAGGTCATCTACATAACCTTACTTCTACTTTTACGCTCTAATTGCCGCAATTAGCTTTTGATGAAGCTTCTTGAATGTCATTTTGTCTTAAAACGTCATCAAAATATACTTAAATGATACCAACTGACGAGCAAAGATCTTTTTTATATATTTAAAAAAAATCTTACAATTTATTATTTCAATGATCAAATCAATAAAATTAATGCAAACAAACTAATTAATCACATTCACATAGATTTAAACTTTTTTCGCCTAGAACAAATTAAATAAAATTAATTTATAATTATTATTTAAAATTTTTAAAAATTGAGATTAAAAGCTCGGCAATGCTTTAAAAATATTAAAAAAATAGTTAGAAATTTTTTTTTCAATGTAAAAAAGGGTTTTACATTATTAAAGGCTGATGTAAAATCTAAATATATGAATAATTCTTAAACAACATTTTTTCCATACATAAAACGTAATAAATTCATTATTGCTATTATTTTTTAAAATAAAATCGTGTTGTTAATTAATATTGTAATTTTATATCTAGTTTCAAAGTGAAAACTTCAGATTTCATAAAAATTGTAATTTACACATTCATACACAATTTTTTCGCTAATTTTATCTAAAAATGGATAATTTGTTTAGCAAAAAATACAAACAAGTAAAAGTGAAAGAATAAAAAAGCCAAAGCATGTTAAGAAAGATAAAAAAGAAAATATTAACTTTTCGATTAATCTGAACCTGATTTATCAGGTTTTGATTTTTCAAATGACTTTTGGTTATTGATTTTATAAACTTCATATTTATCGGTAATTTTTCCATTGAATTTTAAAATATAAGATTTTTTCAGCATTTTTATAGTTCAAATTTCTTTATCAATAAGTTTTCATTGATACTTTCCATTTCCTTTTAGTTGATTCTCCAGAGCACTTAGGGATATTAAATTATATTTTCCTGGGTTGGGATCCAATGATTTCAGGATTTCTGATCATTTTTTGAATCAGTTGGCATTATTAGAACAAAAGTTCTTTCTGTTGTCGGAGAGATGTAGGTTGACAGAAAATATTAAAAACATTCATTACCATAATTTGAATGTCTCGTGAATTACTTTTTTATGAAGATAACCTTTATAAAAATTTGATGAAATCTTTTGTTTTAAATCAAAATGCATTAGATTACAACTCACAAAAGAATCACTTGAAATTTTCATTTACAAAACTCTTTTAATTACTGTGATTCAGTTTTTCCATTACTTCCTCTTTAAATTTATTTTAAATGACTCAAAACAAATTATTCTGTGGTAGCATCGTTATCAAACAATGAATTATTACAATCGGTCAAGATTTTATTTTCCTCTCCTTACATTCAGCGCCATCTACTGCTCTGAAGAAGAACTCTTCAGTGAAGATCATGTGAACTATGAGTATACATTATATATATATATATATATATATATTATTTATATATAATGTTTAATCTAATTTTTTATTGGGTCTCTTTTGACCCTTTATTTCTTAAAATAATTATCTAGCCCCCTTATACCATATTATTTTGATCATTATTAAACATTTAAATCCAACGATTGGAAGACCTGGGGCCCCTTCTTAATATTCTCTTTCTGGTTATTATCAAAAAGAGAATAATAAGTAGCCATTTATCAAAATTAAAATTCCTTACATTATTAAGGATAGATTATCATTATTTCTTTAGTTGGCATATTCACAAAGCATTTCTTTTTCTATTTCAAAATATAATAAAATAATCTGGTAGAGTATAATTTTGTAACGATAAAACACAAATTTTAATGAGTACATTACCCTTTATGCAAATAAAGGGTAATGTACTCATTAAAATTTGAATAGTCTAATATACAATCTATTCCGGCATTTATATTATTCATCCCTGCTTCTCAAATATCTCTGAATCGCTCATAATCTTTTCTATAAAAATAGATCACAAAACTTACTGTGAAAGCTTTAACAACAATTAACCAGCATTCCATCACATCTAAGTGACCAAGCATCCCTTTTTTATCCTATTTTTATTTTTGTCTTCATTTTGATGAATGAAGATTAAAAGCTTCATTAGATGTTGCAAAAATAAGATAAGATCCACGGGAATTTTCTCAAAATACATTCGACTTAGTGATGTTGTCCTGATCCCAATTTGTTTTTATAAGAAAATTCGATGATTCATTGAATGTTACAGTAGCTGAATTTTTGAATCTAACGCGTAAGAGAAAGTCTTCAACAACAGTTTTGAAATCAGGATTTTCAATATCTGCTTATAACATTTTTTACTATCATTCCTTTAAATACCTGTGCAGTTATAACATGTTTTATCTTCACTTGGAAATCTGTTATAACTTTTCTATGTTCTCGACAGAAGTCAAAGATGTATTTTAAAGAAATACCTATAATTTGTCAGATTTAAAACCTTTTCTGAATTTTTATCTTTTCGGAAATCCTTCATTATACTTTTTTATTCATTGTTAGTTTATAAAAATCCGTGGTTTTAGTTGTATATCAGCTAAAGCTCTGAAACAGTTTAAAACGTTTCTGTCAGCAGAATCAGACGTATCCACGTAAAAAACATATTAGTGGTTTCTGATGAATTATAATCAGGTTTGAAATGAATCAGATCTTGGTTCATGATAGCGTTGAGGATCTGTAGATTCAATTTTTGTATGATTAATTTTTTGAATTTAGTAAACCATTGACACACTTAAAGCATTTACATTATTGATTTTATTTTCCTTATAATTTTTATTCCTTCATCATAATATTTTATTTTCCTATAATTTTTATTCTTTTACATCAAAATATTTTTGTTTTCATAAAAATTTGTAACATTTTCATGGAAATTGTTTTCATTGGAGATTTCATGGAAATTATTTTTAATTTCTCCATATTTAATAATTTCAACAATATATCTAACTTCTGTTAAACAAGAAATGTTTTCCATTAATTAAGGATATAATATATCCAATACCTTGTTTCTTTACTTAGATAAGACACATATTCAAATTAATCGTAGAAGGTTCAGATTGACTGAAAACATCAGACGAGTCAACAGCTTTGGAATCCAAAACAAAATACCTTATTTATTGGAAACAAATTTTTCACTAGAAATAGTAAGTTTGGAGTAAAAAAAAAAATCAAAACATCATTAGGTGATTTATCTTAATTTCTCTTAAGCCATTGACACACTTAACGTTTTCATCACTGATTTTATTTTCCTTATAATTTTTATTCTTTGTTATATATAGCCATGAATTATGTTCATTTTTTGTTTTTATAAAAATTTGTGAGTAATATTTTCATGGAAATTGTTTTTATTGGAGATTTCATGGAAATTATTTTTAATTTCTCTATATTCAATAATTTTAACATTATATCTAACTTCTGTTAAACAAGAAATGTTTTCTTTTAACTATGGATAAAATATCCAATATCTAATTTCTTTACTTAGATGTTTTTCATAAAATTTAATTATCTCTTTCAAAAAATCCTTAAATGTTTAAATAGGCGTTCCTAAACAAAAAGCCATTTTTTTTCTACTTTTTCCATACAATCGATGTTTATATATTTATGAAAGATACATTTGATGGCAAAACTTTTGCTTTAAGCAGCTATTTATATATACTGCACTTATTGTTTCTGTAAATTAAAGTTAATCTATGAGATGTAGTTTTCTCATTCTTATTCTGAATACAGATTCAAATTTCACAAGAAAAAAAATACTGGTATATCAAATTTTCTAGCATATAAACTATCTGGAGAATTTGAAGTCGTGAAAGAACAAATGACTTGAAATTGATTAATATACACAATGTCTACAATGTGACAATGGCTATGAATATTGTCATTACCAATATAAATGTGTCAGCCGTTTATCTACCTTCCTGTCTTCGAATTATCAAATATAATACAAAATATCATAGATGGCTCATTTTAAAATCACATGGTTGTTGAAACTCCGTATATATAATGCTTCCATACTTTCATGACCATTTGGAATTGTATTTCTTACTGTCACCGTATGAAAATTCATCATGTGTGATATTATACCATGAAACGTATTAAAAGTGACTGAACAGCTACTTTTAAAAGGCTTAAAATGTTAAACCTCAAATAGAATACTCTAAGACATATATTCAAATTGATAGTAAATTGTTAAAATCGACTGAAAACATTATATGTGCCAGCAGTTTTGGAATCCAAAATAAAATACCTTATTTATTGGAAACAAATGTTTCACTAGAAATAGTAAATTTGGAGTAAAAAAAATTCAAAACATCATTAGTTGATTTATCTTTATTTCTTTCACGTTTTATGCAAATCACGTTTTACTAATAACAAAACAAACAAAAGACATCTCAGAGAGAAGAAGCTTTGATTCACTTTCCGTCATTTCCAGGGTTAGACAGCATCAATCACCAAACTCCACATACATTTGTCGAGATATCTTTATAAAAAGAGTGTTTCTTCTGTTAAGTGTTTGAATGGGCCCATAGAATAAAACAACAAAGTAAACTAGTAAAAACTTTTTATCTAAGCGGGGAAAATGCTGATGAAGCAGTGTGAATTTATCAGATTAAATCACAAGCTAAAACACACACAAGGCCCATGTTTTGTAAGAAAAGCGTAAGATATGGTAAACTAATTTGAAGAAACTAGATTTACTTGATGCGTGCAACAATCTTTTCCAGTTAAAGTTGTTGCAAAAGTGCATAACGCGTTTACTGCGAATGCATTTATAGGACAAGAAATGTTACTCACAGTTTGGACTTACCGAAAGTCACCTTTCTTGGGCTCCTGCAGATGATTCCTTATAGGTTTCAGCGAGTCCAGAGGTTGCAGTTTGGAGATGAGCAATCGCGTGTGGACTGAATGAATCTTTTTCTGATAAAAATAACAGATAGTTGCTGCAGATATTATGCAAAGATGGGGCACATTTCTATTTAACATTAAGAACTGCTTTACTGGACTGACTAGAAGCAGCACCAGTGAATCCATGTGTAACAAAAGTGACTCTGTGGTATAACATCGCCAATACATTTGTTTTTGATCCATACTTCTTCAAAGAGTTCACTAACACAGATGTAAAATCCTGCTTTGTCACAAGAGTACAGTATAAAGCAATATTTTGACACTGTATAGTGAACAGTCTGACGACCGTGGACCAGGTCGTTATAAGGTAATTTAGAAGCCACCACATAAGCTGCAATTCGGGAAGACTTTTCATAGAAAGTATACAGCGTATTTATAAGTCCCAAGGGAGAAAAATCAGGAAACTTTCATGCGCCCATTCCGATAGATTTGCATGCAGAATTCATCTTCCGTTGTTCAACAATTGCAAGAATAGAACCCGGGTCTTTATGCTCTGAAGAGCGCTATCCTACAAAGACACCACGGTGAGCCCCAATAAAAGTTTGTATACGCAGCCGGTAGGGTACGAACTTACGTGGGAATATATGTTTTACTGATTGAAAAGAGTATTGCAGAATTATGCTATTTCTTAATTGCTGCATCAAAATACTGTTAGTGACAGTGCGTGGATCCTCCTCATATCGCCGAATATATTCGACCATTGCTCCTGGGGCCGTGGTGGCCTGGTGACTTGGAGCGTCTTTCTTATTAGCGAAAGGTTGTGAATTCAAATCTCAATTTAACCGAAGAACCGTTGTGATCACTAAATTTGGTTGAGGCTTATAAAAAGGTCGCAATATCCTCCAAGTGAAGTATTACCTCTGGGGATGGCAAGTCAAGCTTCTTCTGTTTGGTCCTTGTTTCTAAATTACGAAGACCCCTACCCAATAGTTTCCATCAAACTTGTGTAGCTATGTACAAGTAAGTATGCTGGTGCTTACTCACTCACAACACTTTAGTGACATAGAGTCATTTTCCATAACTTTACAGCTTACCAACTTCCCGACCTCAATCCTTTGGATTTTTGGTTATAAAGTTACCTGAAATCTAAAATGCATACGCTTGATCCATGAGATACGTTAGAATTCAAAAATGCCATAAAATGTAGATAGTTGTTATACAGATTTCTCCTGTTATTATAATTCTGGTATTGTAGCCTCCACTATAAATATTTCCAATGCATTGCCACCCGCGCAGCCGATAGCTTATAATTTCAATAAAGCATTTTCTCCCTTAATACTCTTAGATTGTCATTATTTTTTATAATGTTCTTTATGAATGCCTTATATCGGAATTCTCGTTAATCGTTCTGAAGATATTCGTGGTTTTGTTTCGATAAGCTGATAAGTTTGCTCAAGAAAAGAATGGGTGTTGCTTTTGAGAATTTGTAATGTAGTAAGAATGGTGACATTTTTAAATTAATTTTCCAGTTGCCCAGAAACTATAGATGTACTGTTCCGCAAGTAGATAAGAAGATATTACGAAAATTTAAAGAGTAAAATAAAGGAATATAATTATATATATATATAAATTTTTTTAAGATAAAAAATGCATGTTCTGAAATTGAAAAGAATACAGTTGGAAAAATTAAGGGAATAAAAAATGTCTAGTTAAAATAAAATATCTTTGCATGATTACAAAAGTTGCTTAATAAAAATGAACATTATGGAACTATAAATTTAATTAGAAATATAAAACATGAATTATATTTAGTTCAAGTTAAACAAATAGCATTATCTCATAGATAGAAAATTTATTCTAGCTGATGGAATTAATGCAAGAGAGTTAAGTCATTTGAAAAATAATATATGAGCTAATAAATATTTTTAAAAAGCTACTTTATGTCATGCCTTTCTGTTCAGAGAAAACTTTTTTTTATTTTTTTCTGATAAATGATATGTTTTTTCAGAAGATTTAATAAAAGTGTTGTGACTTTAATACGTAGTTAAAAAAAATTATTTAAAATTTTTAAATTAAAATTTAAATATAAAGATAAGAGATTCATACCTGTGCTTTTAAACCTTTATACTTCAAAATTTAAACCTTGTTCAATAAGACATTATTTAATAATATCATACTTTATTTGAAAAATTAATAAAAATTTAAAATAATTGAAAAATGAATCGGGCATATATATGTCAAAACTGAAAAATTATGTCCTTATTATCTTTGATGTGAAAGAATCCAATATGCCTCCGGTATCTAGTTCAAACAATGCGTCTGAAAATAAAGTTAAAACATCGGTTGATTAGAACGAAATGCATATTCACATAAGAAAAATACCTCTTCAACTTTTATTGAAAGACATATATGTATTGTACAGAAAAACAAATCAATAATATTACAATTTGAAGAGTAAAGGTGAATTTAAAACTTTCCAATGAAAGAATTAACAAACATTATAAAAGGATACAAACATGCTACAAAATTACAGATTGTTATAAAAGAAATAATACGAATAAGAGAAATAATGCGTCTGTTACAGCAGACCATTAAGTGGGTCCCATGTCCACGTTAATCTGTCACATCCAAAGTCCTTCTGATGGTGTGGCATGGATGGAGAGAAGAGGGTGCCAGCTCAGGTGTTACCTAGGTCATCTGACAGTAATTCAGAATTATGAGGCACTTGATGATATGCGAGTATTCCAAAACCCATTAACCTTAAGGTACAGTCCGATGTTCGCCTGCATCACTTTGTATGTATTTAATGACAATACACCTTGTGTTGTTGTGTCCAATCTTTCAAGATCTAGAAGCAGATAGATAAGATCCATGAGACCATTAACCCTAGCAAAATACAACAGCAGAAGTGGACTCCCAGGGACATCTTCCAAAACTATCCCCAAACAATCAAAGATATGTTCAGAGGAAGCTGAGAATAGGTGACACTTGGAAAACCTTTCGGCCAGATTCGTGGGCCATGCATTACAAATGTCCAGAGAGTAATCTGGACATAGTCGTTAGATCAATTCTGTCTCCGTCAAATTCCAAAAAATGGGTTTTTCCTATTAATCCCGGGATGGTCGGGAGGGGCCACCCAGACTTGTTCGTCCTTTAAAGAGTAAATCTCCCGATAAGTGAGTGCATAATCAGTGGCAATCTCAGAGCAGCCTCTTTTGGTTCATTACCAGGGACCACAATACACCTTAATCAACCCTATCTACTTCAAAAAACTTGTAAGTACTGCAAAAAGAAAAGCAAAATATCTTAATATTTGTAGTATATCTGCATAAGTTGTATTAGTAATAATTTTTTCCCTATTAATTTTTGTACTTCCTTCAATCGCATGAACTATCATTCAATTTATATAAAACCTGTTAGTGAGCTAATAAAATAAAATGCCTCGCTCTCAATCGTTATTCTGCTTTTAGAAAATTATTATGTTAAAAATATAAAAATTCATCAGTGATAAATGAATATGTCCTTGTAATTATAATGTAAACACGTAAGGAAAGACGCAAGAAAAAAAACTCATCCAATGTCTCGAATACTCACAATATTTTGCTAGAACCAGTTTCGTTTTTTCTGCTCACGTAAAAACGAAGAAACGCTTATGTAATATAATGTGTAATTATTCATTTCTGGATCCCAAGTGATCCTGTTTCTTCACCCCAAACGATGCTTTGCATGAAAGTCTGTCTTCGAACTATAGGTACCAATTGAATGAAAAAACTGACCGCTCAAGTAGACAATCCTTATGTTTTAATAATTCATTTATTATTGAGATATGAATAAAATTGTATCTGGA
>JAPDSC010083710.1:78354-124270 GCA_026290005.1 Latrodectus geometricus | reverse complement strand
CACATTTAAATAGTAGTCCAGATACAATTTTATTCATATCTCAATAAAAAAAAATAAATAAAACACAAAAAAAAAAAACTTGACACAAAACAACATGTTTTGTAAACTTGAGTGTTTTCCTCTTCAAATAAATGATTGATATAAATTTATATTATATTTGCAAACCACCAGAACTTAATACCTTTTCGTAGTGAGTACTTTTTATCCTTTATAGTTAATTCTCTGACTTCAAGCATCAAGGGAGAAGTCTGCAGAAAAAGATGTACCCCTGTAGTTGTTGTTGTAGTCTTGTGCCAGCCAGGCTAGTAGTATGAGGTGCGCTACTCCACTTTTTCAACTGAACCGTAATTTGATGTGGAATCCGACTTCTTCTGTACACACATGCCATAGGTACACGTTTATAGGGTAGGCAACGATTCATAACTCATTCATACAAGAAAAGGACAAAGACAGGAAAGAGAGAAAGGATTCGAATCTGAACCAGGATTCGAACACAGGACCTTCCCATTTGCAGTCTGGCACGGTGACTAGTAATCAAGGTTGACAGCACCTCTATAAATTTTTCCATTAATAATACATTCATTTAGTAACGTACTCCCCTAATATATTCCTCAATCATGTTAATTTATATTTGATCAGGAATATTGTGTAATCAAAAGAGCGCTGTAAACACATCATTGAAGTTCTAAATAACACAAGCTCCTATGACAGCAATGTTTAATTGTTAAAATAAATGGCCGAGATGTTTTATTCATGAATTAATACGAATATATCCTATTTTTCATGAAGAAAGAAACCAAGGACACATTAACATGTAGTCATTATGTAAGAAAATCGCTAATTTTGAAATTCGCAATAATCTTGACGTCTTTTTTCTATTCTCTCTAATTATTCTCTATAATTAAAGTGCTCAGAATAAAATAAAATATGAAAGCATAAAACTCTTTGATTATAGATTTAAAAAGAACACTCATATCATTTTGTAAGTTAGACACTGTTAGAACTCTATAAAAATGCGTAAATGTGAAAATTCACCATCATCATGAAATATTCCCCAACATAAGCAAATATTTCTCCTTTATTATTCTAAGACTTCCCTACATTTTTCTCTTTTCCTAATTTGTCTCAGCAAATAAATTTATTCTTTCTTAGAAGTTAAAAAATTTATTAAAGAACTGAATTGAAATGTGGTTATATCGTTGTTATTAACTTCTTAAGTAAACTAATTGATAGAAATGTCCATCGCTATATTCTTATTGGGTGCTCTGTTCGACTCGAGTCAAGGTTTATTTGATTGCATTCGTATTTTTCTGATGAATCCTCATAATTTGAATCACTGTCAAGCGTTGAGGCCGCTATCGATTCCCATCGATATTCTTCAACAAGATAGTCTTGCAAAAAATGAACATTCGGCAGCAATGGTTTTCGACAGGGTATCAGGATCATGATACATGATGATTCTCATTATGATGGTCATGAGAATGAGGCTGGTTCCATGAAAATCCATGGATGCTCAGAGAGATGATATTGTTTTGCCGGAAGGTGAATGACATCGTTGGTACCAGATGAGTGCACAACAATTAGGGAATGACGTGAACAGCCCTTATCAATACAACTAATTTTAATTTTTCCTCAAATATTTTTGACCAAATTATACCTTTGAGAGAACTATTTATTTACCTCTTACAGATTTTAATGTTTTCTCAAAATGTTTTGGCTAAACCATACCTTTGAGAGAGCCGGCCAACGGCTGAGTGGTTAGCGTTCCTAACTCCTAAGATGTTGGTCCCTTGTTCGAATCCCAGTTTGGGCATAGACGTTTCCTTCCTTTCTCTCTCTCTGTATTCCTTTCTTCTGAGATGGTGAATCAAAGTGGCCTACCCTATAAACGGGTTTGTGGTGGTGTGACGTGGGTAATGTTACTCGCTTCCGTGACTTTGTCCACAGGTGCCCACCGGGTAACGCTAAAAGAGCAGCAGTTTCCAGCCTTGTTGTTGCGAAGGGTTAATCACCCAGTGCCCGCAGTTAGAAAAAAATACATTTGAGAGAAATATTTATTCAGCACTTACAACACGACTGACTTTAATATTTTCTTAAATTTTGTTGGTCAAACCATACCTATGAGGAAAACATTTATTTCTGTCCTTCACGTATAACGTGAAAAAGGAATGAATATACTTTAGAATTAATTGGAAGAAATTTAATAAATGCGTTTTAGGAATTTGAACCTCATTACTTGGGGGAAAAAAAACAGATTAGAGTAAAATACGAGGGTTACTCTGAAATTTTTGAGATACTCGCAGACGAGAATTTACAAAATAAAAATAATGGTTTAATTTTAAAATACAAAGTATTTTAACACAGAAGACGATTTTTTACTACTTACTTCAACATGTTTAGCGTAGAATAAATTTTAAACAGAAGAGAAAATGGAGTTGACGCGAGAACATTTTCGCTCTATGATTTTCTACGATTTTAAAGCAGGATTAAATCAAGAAGAATGAGTTCAACTGTTGCAATTAGCATTTAGTAATGAATCTCCAGCTCGTGCTACTGTATTAAGATGGTTTAGAGAATTTAGAAGAGGTCGCAATTTTCTTCAGGATGAAGAACACACGGGAAGGCCATCGTCGGCAGTAATCCCTGATAAAGTGTCTGCCATACGAAAAATGTTAATGGATGATAATCGCTGTACCTATCAAATGATACAGAAGGAACTTAACATTGAATCCGCAGCCATACCCAAAATCATTCATGAAGAATTACATATGAAAAAAAGTAGTTTGCTATTGGGTTCCCTATAATCTAACTGAGCACCAAAAAGAGGAGCCTGTCAGAATCAGTAAAGAACCTCTTAAATTGCTAAATGATGGTGGCCACCGTATCATTTCTAAAATTGTAACAGGTGATGAAACGCACATACCGTTTTTTGACGTTCCAACACGTCAAGAAAGCAAAGTATATGTCTTTGAAGATGAACCCACGCCGACAATGGTGAAAAAACCACGCGCACTGAAAAAAGGGATGTATGCCGTTTTCTTCAGAAGTACGGGATTGGTCAAAGCCATCAAGTTGGAAGAACCGAAGACAGTAACAGGGGATTTACGGTTAAAATTGACTAATTTCGACGACGAACCTTGCCAAGAATCACCGGGCACACTCATCTCATTAAGAAGTAAAAAATCTGTAGATACTTTACTTACTGTTTCTGATTTATTAAATATTTAGACTAATATATAGTTTTATTTTAATTACCTAAAAATTACCTTTGTGGGGTCTATGGAGATTTCGAAAAATTATATAGGGGGCGATGATCAAAAAAGTTTGGCGACCCCTGATCTAGAGTAATAAAAATTAAATATTTTAAGATCCACTCAAAGTTTCTTCTTTCAGATTTTCAAATTTATTCTTGGTAATATCAAACTAACAACTTTCACACAGATCATTAGATGTGTACAATATATTTAAAGAAAATCTACGAATTATTTATTTATATCATTAAGAAATGTTACTTACAAAAAATAGTCAAGAAAACAGATTGGCTCGAAACTTTTTCCAGCAACTATGTATTTTGAAAGGACTATTAGCCATAATTTGCATTGGCAAATGAAGTATTCCATCTGTACTTCACTGTGATTGGACTGCCAAAGTTGCTTATGCACCTCAGATGCACATGCAAATTCAAAAACTCAACTCTCGGCTACCATTACTAAAAGTGCTGGTATCGAACCCAGAACTTTACTATCCAAAGATCGTAATCTTACTAGGATGCCGAAGTTGATTTATGTGTGTGTGTGTGTGTATTAACACATATTTATATTCATTTTCTCCAATGCTGTCTAAAATTGATAATTTTTTGCTGCTATTTTTATGATGTAAAAAGCAGACCATAGTCAATTACTTAGCATGCACTGTTAGAAATGAAATACAAATACAAACTTTTGCCATTATTAATCATTAAGTGTTTTCCTATTTTTTAGCATGGAGTATAATTTAACTATCTTTTATACTAAAAAAATTTGTATACGTCATAAAAGAACTGAGTGAACTGGTCCAGTGATAGTTGTAATATCTTTGGAACAGAAGATCTCTTGGTCAAATCCAATTACAATAGCACAATGGGGATTTGCGTTGCATTTTTAGTCCTGTAATTATCGCTATCTGCTGATCATCTGGGAATTATCTGAGTACTCTTCTCTTCAACATGGAAATACAATGCATTATCCCTGAAAAGATCCCTTTGATGTCAATTAGCTAGATATTCAAATGGTTTGCAATAAATCTTAAGCAGTTAGAAATTAGAAGCGTTTTATCTTCTTTAAGGAGTTTTCATAGATAGTAATCAATAATCACACGCTACAAAGAAGAAAACTTAAGCGTACCCTGACAGATGTGTATGCAGAATACAGAAACTCAGCATCTAACTCCTTTGTCTAATAACGGGGAATGACTGGTATCGATCCCGGAACCTTTCATTTTGAAAGTCAAAGATACGTATGCTGTTATAACGCCTTCAAAGACACCCGTTGATGTAGTTTAAGATTTTGAGCATAATGATTTAACAATTGATTTCGAGAGTTGTTTGAAATATAATCTGGAAAAAAAGTTCAAGTATAATTTTCTAAATACTTTTAAACATGATAGGAAAGATGAGAAGTTGATATTTATTTCCAAGAATTCGGACCCCAGAACGACTGTATAACAAATATATTGAGATAGATAAACAGAGGAGAAATCTATGTGTTACATAGCCAGAGGGAATTCTTGAAAACGACAGCATAGACTGACTTTGATCCCAACAAGCGAGTGATTGATTGATTTATAAATAACAAAAGCTATTTCAATCAGTTAGCTACTTTTAATCAGTGGAACACGTAACATTTCAGTTTCAAAGACTCTTTAAAGAAGAAGATGCTCTAAGAATTCTGGACTACATGTCTACTGACAATGAAAACAAATGATATGCCGCTTATTCAGGCTAGTGGTCTGCGTGCCTGACTGCGGATAGGGAAGTCCTGGGTTCTAATCCCGGTTCGGACATGGATGTACCTTCTCTCTCCTGTCTTTGTCCTTTTCTTGTATGAATGAAGTGTGATTGTTTGCCTACCTTATAAACGGATTTTTACGCCATGTTTTTTTTTTTAATAATGGAGGGCACTGGGTGATTAACCCTTCGCCACAACAAAGCCAAAAATTGCTACTCATTTAACGTTACCCAGTGGGCACTTGTGAACCAAGTTTCGGAGGCGAGTAGCATTACCCGCGTCACACCACCACAAATCCGTTTATAATGCGGGCTACATACATACATCATCTCAGGAAAGGACAAGAAACACAGAGAAAGAAAGAGAAAGTACATCCATGCCCTAACCGGGATTCGAACCCAGGTCCTCCCCATCCGTAGTCAGGTACGCTGACCACTAGACAGGGTAGGCGGCGATTCCTATGGCATGTGAATTTAATTATGTACATAAAAAATTATCTCCAGTTATCCTCTTCAATGTGAGTTACAAGCATGTTAGCATAGAGCTCGAAAAATATCCATCATAACTTAACTTAACCAAATACTTTATTGAAGGATCCATAGCAAAACGCACAAATTAACCCTTCTTTGCATAATGGTGTAAATTTCCATCATAACCTATAATGCCCAAAAATTATATAAAAGAACAAGTTCACTTTAAGTTGATCGTGTTTGGATACCTTTTTAATGTCCATTGCATAAAAAGAAACATAGCTGTCAAAAATAAACAAGTGTCATTATCAGTGAAACGAGCTTAAAGTTGTCTCATTCCGCTGTTTGTTGTAGTTGCAATAAACGTATGATTTCGTTTATAATTTTGTTTTATTCTATTAGAGTTTCTATTGCTAAAAAATTGAAAATGAGTGAAAGAAAGGTTTGTAACACGTGTTTCTGTTATTTTCCTCTTTTATTTATATTTAGTACTAAGCCAATGATCTAACTTTGGATGATGATGGAAATTTTTAGCATATTGATTTTGCTAAATTTATACTATAAATATATACTAAGATTTTTTAACCATTTTTCCTTTAATTTTGAACATGAATTATATCAACTTGATTAATTTCACCAATAAAGAAAAAATCATGCAAAGAAAGGTTAAAAGAGAGAGAGAGAAAAAAAAAACGCGAGAAAGTTAAGCTAAAGAAACCCATAGTAAATAAAACAGCTCGTGGTCGAAAAAAAATAGTCACGCTCCATTTAAACATTTGCAAAAGACAAAACGAATTTCTTTTTTTATTGGAAAACAAAGATTAAATAAATTTCGCGAACATTTAGAAAATAAAATTTCCCCTTTCTATCTGTTCTTTTTATTTATCGCCGAGTATTTATTCATTGTTTTAAAATATATGCGTGAGAAAGATATCTGACCAAAAATAAAATAACATAAAAGAGTGCCGTAAAGATGACGCTTGTTGAAAACGCGGATGTTGCTCTAAAGATGTCCACAACCGTAACTGGAGAGAATATTTACATCCCTGTCGATACAAAACGAGCGCTCGCTCTGCCAGTTGTGACGGCGTCCAAGTGAGTTTCACCCACAAGGTTTTTCTTTCTCCTTGGGAGCGGTTCTATTGGCTTTCCTCTCAGCGGTGAAAATAAGTATTTTGATTTTTCACATTAGTGTATGTTTTGTTTATGTTAAAATTCTCGGTATTCACTCGGAAATGTTTTTTGATTATATAACTTAAATCCTGTTTGCAAATTAAATTATATTTCGCTGAAAATATTTTAGAACTCGTATGTTTTTGTTTCGAAGAATTTACCTCCACATTTTTTAATGGTTAATGACTTTATAAATTTTTACTTTTTTTGTTATACGTTGCTTGATTAGTCTAAAGCGTTGCAACTTTACGTTAACGAATGTAATATATTTTAATAAAAGCAAGAATATATAGAGTCTTAATTGTTTGTTGTAACTTAAACAAACTATTAAACATTTTTTGCTTAAGTGTTAATCTTGCAGAGTCGTATTTTACTAGCGTGGATTACATACGATAACTGCAACAAATTGTAATATATAAATTTTCTGTATAGAACATTACAGTATTTTTAGAACATTTTTTTGATTATATTAATGAAATCTTGTTCAAAGCTCTTAACATTGCCTTATTTATTTTTATATAATATGAAAGCGATTTTTTAAAAATCTATAGTTTAAGCAGAAACTATATTTTTAAAAAGTTAATTTTGTTGAACTCTACATTCTTTTTAAAATTTACAAGAGAATTGTAAGGTATTAAACTTGTGCAATTCTTAATAAATATTCCTTTTCTCAAACTAAATAATTAATCTTACTTGACCTGAAGATTACAAATTACTCCAAACTAATTTTAAAGTCAAATGATTAACACTTTCTCTTAACTTTTAAGCTGCATCATTCTGAAGATTTTTACTTTGAATTTCTCTTAAACCATACCCCGGAACTTTTAGCTTTAAATTAGTCTTTCGTATCATAGTAAAATTTAAATTTGTCTTTCGTTTAGAGTTCATATCTGTAAATAATCCTGGATGACTCAAATGTATTAATTATTAGTCTACTTATTTTCTTTCGTAACTCTGTAATGTAATCAAAACTTAAGACTGTGGTAATAGTCTATAAATAAACTTATTTAATCAAAACACTCAAGTTTTACAGATATTATTTGATGCGTATTTGACTACATGAGTATATTTTACGATCTTAAAATTTTTCTGCAATATGCTTGTTTTAAAGACTTTCTTTTGAATTTATGCTGTTGTAAGCAGTTACTCATAACTCCTCTAAATCGTTGATTCTCTTATTTTTCTATCTTATTTCTCAAATCTCTAATGTGACTAAGTAAATTTTGACGTTAAATCCTTTTTGCTTCAACTCAAAAGCCTAGAGCTTGTTTTTATGTAATCACTTATCCCAAACTATCGGTTTTTGCTCTAACTTTTATACAATTAATGAATTTTTAATGTTTTAACTTTCTGCAATTCTAGAGGGGGGGGGAATCTTCAAGAAGCCAAATTTTACCTCCTAAGGTTAGTCTAATTACTCTAGTTGCTTTAAATAGAAAACTTTCTATTTAGTTTATTATGGTTAGGCAAAATTCTCCAATTTGTTTCGTTACACTATTTCGTGTCTAGTGTTTAGCATGTACAATTTTATTTAATGATATAGATTGGTCTTCTATTTAAATGCTATTAGGTTGATAAAATTGTATTTTAAAAAATACTAAAATTTTTAAAGTTTGTTTACATTTGGAACTTTAGAACTTTTCTAAAGAAACTGAATATGAAAAATCCTAAGCGGTTTATTTACAGTTAAAATACTTCAACCTGTTTATTCAAATAGAAATTCTATGTTCGCAGTGAAACTAATGAATTCTTTCATTCCAAAATCGATTTAAACTGTCTTTACCATGGTTAAACCATGTAAACTGTCTTTTGATTAAACTTTTTACAATGACTAGAGCTCTTATTTTATACAATTGCTAAAGAGAAATTGCAATTGTCTTGTGCTGTTTAAGGTTTCGTAAACAAAGGGATAGAGCTGTGTGGCTGGACTTCTGTTCAGTTTAGGATTTCATCTTAAGGGATAGCTGCTTCTAGAGATTCTGAATCCATTTTAAAACTATGTTTCAATCCAAATAGTCTCTTAATTTATCGCTAAATGATAAGCCTTTCTCCCTATAATTGTAGGGAGCCTGTTTCTTGCTATAATAAAAATCTTTGTATCTTAAGTATCAAATCTAAATCATAACTCCAAAAATGAACCGTTATGTGTGAGGGAAGATGCCATGTTGACGAATTTTAAGCATATGTGATAAGATTAAAGATTTGTAACTTTTGTCTTTTACTTCAGTCTTTGAGTCTCTTTCTGAAACGAAAGTTTCGCACCATATGATCATTAGGTCAATTCTAATTTAAGTGTCAATATTTTATGATTGCTAGTTTAAAGCTATGGTCAAGTATTAAGTTTTCTTTGGTTTTAACTATAAAATGTAAGAGCAAAATCTGATGTTTGCGATATCGTTAATGAACTGAGGGAGGGGGGATGCTAAATTAAAATCACTTTTTTTTTAAAATATATACTAGTCTGTCTTTAAACTTTTGGTAGCTGAAGGATAACTTGTGTCTTAACACGATAAACTGGAAAACTGAATTTGTTTTTCCAATGCTGTTCTACCCTAAAAATTGGTTGATTCCTTTAGAATCTAATAGCTTTACTAAAGAATAGTGATAAGTCTTGAATCCACTTGTCGCTATAGTAATTAGCACTTTGTAATAAATGACAATTCAGCGACACTGTTTTCGTTTTGCTTTACCTCTTTAGCAAAACTCTAAGCTTAATATTAAGGAACAACATTGAATGGATTTCTTCAGCACTAAAAGTCTATTAAAGCTATCTAGTAAATTTACTTGGGTCCACTGAATTACAACATACGAACCTTAATACCTATTCGTAAAACGTTGCAGATAAATCAGAAAAACGATTAAGTTTTAATAGTTATTTTTAAATGTAGTTAATATACACTACACTTATATCTACATTTATAAACTTTGTTGCAATGTTAAAGTAATACCGGTAAACTGCGTCAAACGATTGTAATATAAAATCTTATACTTAGTGAAATCTAATTCTCAACCACTGGACATTTGTTTTACTCATTAAAAGTTTATATAATCATTAAGGTACATATAATCAAACTGATGTTCATAAAATTTACTGGGACTTGAGCCAAAATGTCATGCTCTAAAGTGAGCCTAATATCGAGCATTCAATGGTTAATGATTTAAAGACTTCAATATTAACTGAAATTTTTACAGTAAGTCAACTGATAGTGTTCTTCACTATATTTTATCTGTGTAGCTAATGAAATTGCTTAACTTTAATTTCAGGTTTTGCTTTACAATGGCTGAACTAGTATCGGTTCAGAAATTTAATTCGCCTCCTCATGGTGGACATCCTCAGTGGGCAGTGCGGTCTTTAATACCTCCTGATGCTAAAGATAAAGCTAACTTTCAATTGACAAATTCATCTATGTCTAGTAGTTACAACATTTCTGTTACTGAGTCGTCATCTCCTAAAAATAAAAGGTCACCTAAGGGAAGCTTTCATTCTAAGACTACTCCTATTACAGTTCAGTGGCAGAACATAGAATTGACCACAAGCAACGGTAAGAATTTATATAAACTTCTTACGAAAGACAACATTTTATTTATAGTAAAACTAAATTGTGAATTGAATTTACGTCTTTGTGTTTCAATCAGAGCACAAAGGCAACTTTTATTTTCGTGGTTTCTAAACTTAATATAACTAAATTTTATAGAAATTGGTTTCTTTTTAAAAATTTAATACAATCAATAAGGCT
This sequence comes from Latrodectus geometricus, assembly GCA_026290005.1. NCBI lineage: Eukaryota > Metazoa > Arthropoda > Arachnida > Araneae > Theridiidae > Latrodectus > Latrodectus geometricus. Next base: position 113,905 of record JAPDSC010083710.1, on the reverse strand, counting down.
CGGTAATTAAACTATATAATAAATATATTTGATAAAACTTTTACGATGGTAAATTCCTTTTCTCCAAAGAATGAATTTTGGTATTCTTCTTGAAAGCAGATATTGCTTCTATGATGCAAGCCTGGGAATTGCATTGCTTATAATTAAAGCAGCTCAGTAAATTAAAGCAAGGTAAATAAGCAGAAAGGTATTTGTGTGGGGGGGGGAGCTAAAATGTTTGTGAAGACTTGAAGTTTTGTGGTCTATAAAAACACGTTCATAGTTACAAATTTTAATCTAAACGGTAGATATTGTAATAACAAGTCTGAGTAATTGTTGTCGGTTGAATGACAAGCTTTCGAAACTTTAAGTGTGGGACAGTTGGGGGAACTTGGAACAAATGAAAAACGTCAGTTTTGTACTGCTAGAGTTGGCGCAGCTTTTCTCTTTTGGACCTTAAGCCATAAAAAAGAATTCAATGAACTTGTAATACTATTAGAGAAGGTTTCTTAATGTATAATTGTGTCGCAAAGCACTCGCTAAAACGTAATGGTAGGCATATGGAAAAACGATTGACATGTGTTGTGTAGAATTTTAATGTTAAAAACTACAGCTAAATTGACTTATTGCCTTGACTCTTAAAGTTCAATAGGCTACGAATCTCTTTCATGAATAGTGAATTTATAGTAGGCGTAATTCCTGGTCTACTTATAGCGAGTAGACTAATGTGGCTCGGACACCACTATAGAAGAATCATTTCATTTATTGGTATAAGAAAAATGATTTACCTTTAATGGTCTTGAGTTAGAATGCTTTCTAAATGCAAAAGTAAGATTGTGACTGTACATTTGTAGCGTGCACAAGCGAGTAGTTCTCCTAATTCTTGAAGTATGAGGTTAGTTCTAGCTGGTTGATAAGTGTGGTTTCTACTGGCCAAACACAGCTTGGAAATTTCACTTGGAAGAAATTTTAGGCAGCCTATTTCTGTCGGATGTTTCAGGCATAACTCTTCTATGTATTCAATCGTGGTTTCGGGATGAGAAGAAACATCTAATTTGACTAATGTAGTCTTCAGATTTCAGTATTATGAAGTCTCTGTGCTCTATAGTGTTCAATACAGATTCATATCCTTTAACCTTCGCACTATTTTACGTGAACAGTACAGCATTCCCTTAAGTGATATTTAGCAACTGTACTGCTAGATTTTTCCAGGTAAATATCAACTCAGTATTACATGCCAAAGGTAAGACTAATTAGACAAAATTTCCGTCTAAATCGATAGTTTCTACTTGCATATAGCAGATATTGGCTAATTTGCAATATAGGGAAACTGTTCTTAATTTTGAACGATGCACAAATTAGGCCACATTTTAAAACATTTTGCAGATTGCTTGTTCATCTTCTTTGGCAATAATTAATAACATATTGATTAAGAAATTGTTCACGATAACTTTCGTAGCATTTTGTTCCAAATTTGTCTCATTTTAAAGATGTTTAGTCAAGAAAAATAAATGCCACATGGAGAGGTTTTTCTTGAATAGCCCTAGATTTTCATTAAGCTACCTGGGTAAGGAATTGAGCCTCTGCGCCATTGCTTTTACAGACCTACACTGACCTTTAAAAGTTAAAGAATCTATTCTTTTCACACATGCAAATGAATGTAGAAACAAATTTGGATGACACGTGCACAAAATAGTATGTACTGATAAAGCAACATAACTTTTGTATAAGAAACTCTTATAAATTTACGTCAAAAAAATCTCGCTAGAAAAAGTAGGTTCTTGAAAAATTTTAATGAGGTAAATATCGTGGAAAAATGAGTTTCTATTAAATTTGCTCTCTATGTATAATGTACATTAGATTTCTTAATCTAAAAAAGTGCCCAGATGCTCAGAAGTGTGAAGTAGAGGCGCTTAGAATTATCAAAGTTCAAAAGTCTTATAACATGTTTACGAGATGTATAAAACTAGTTTTATGTAATGAGGGCAAGATATCTTAATCTTAAATATCTTGTAAGATTTTTCTCGAAAGGAATTATTAAAGATGAAGTATGGAAGATAGGATTTCATAGTACAGTAAGGTTGTACCCCATTGTATGAAGAAACGGGTTGATGCACCAAAATGCGAGTTACGGCTAAAGTTAAATATTAAGTTAAGCAAATTATCCAAAAATGTAAGTGGTCATACAGTCGAAAGATCTAGGAATACAAATGGGATGTGCTGGAAAGTTTAATCGGTACGAAAACTTGCAGATTCCTTGTCCACTTGCAGAAAAGCTTAAAACGGACTAAAACATTATGAATATAACTAAATAGGTGGTATAATCTATATTAAGGTATAAGTTGAAGATTTATTAAATGATACGGCAAAAGGGGGAAGCTAATATTAAACTTCTTGAGAAATAAGTGTCAAGAAGCCGTTCAACACAAAAGTAATTTAAGGAGTAATTTGTTCGTAATATCAAGTTTCTTCTAAATAGAGAACTCTTGCACACTAAATGGCAGGATCCGTGACTTTAGCTTTTATATAGCTAAGACTCGAGTTTTAAACTTCGAAAGCAATTTCTACGATTACATTGCTTTAATCACTTGACATACAAATAAAATAACTTACTTGCTGATACTTTGGTAGTTTCATCTGTATTGAGAGTGGGAATGTATCCTTTAACCATCTTTTCTAAAAATGGAATCTATGCACGAAATGGCTAATCTAATAATGTATTATCCGGTTTTTGCCAAAGACAGTTTTTGACGTTTCGGAGACTTCAGTCTACAATGATACATGAAATGGATGACGTCTGAGACGTCATTGTATGTTAAGTAGTTAATGTTTAGTTTGCGTATATAGTGAATTTTGATCAAAAGGATAAAATAACTCGTGCAAATGAAGACAAAGTTCTTGAATAATGCCATATCTGTTTACGTATTAATATTGCAAGAGTCTATATACAGAAACTTGCATTTGAATACACCTGAAAAATTAACTTATAGTTTATATTGCAAATGCAGTTTCTAAATTGCAATTTCAACATAATTATTCTGGTTGGTAAACTATAGTTTCCAGTTTTCGCATACGTTTGACAGTTAAAAATTGCTTTTGGCCAAGCTTAGCAAGCCTTCTATACTTGTCTACCGTACGATTATAACAAACTACATTACTGATCAGTCGCATCGGTAATATTTTCACTTGTACTAGGACATCTCTAACTCTTAACTTTGCTTAGAAAACTTTCTAGATTACTTGTATTGATGGTTTGTATTTACACTAAAATATGAACATTTGGGATCAAATGTCATTGAATAATGAAAATGCAATAGCAATTTTCTTCAGTTTCAATACTAGATATTTACCAGAGATTTGTTTTGAATCTGGCAACCACACTGAATCAAGATTAAATCTGACTTAAAGGAAATAGTAAATTAGTCATATACTTAAAAGAACTTTAGAATATTAGCTTGAACTTTTAATATAAAAGCTAAACTTTTGAATACCATGACTTTATTCGAGTAGATTCGTAAACTATATGAAGTGAACTTCAGTTTGCGAAAATAAGACTCCAATTTTGGGACCTGACTGACCCTGTAACTGAGTTTTTAAAGCATTTTGTAACTTGGCATGACCAGTCTTTGTACAACTAGTTTTGATGGCTAAAATATTAGTTTAAACATAATATTAAACTTGTTTTTATTGTTTGCTATAAAAGTAACATCGAGAAATTTTGAGTTCTCTCCATTTTGGATAGATTCCACTGTGGTACCTGAATCCTTTACTATCATTTTTTAGTGAAGTAAAAAAAATTACTAAATATATCGCGCGCGCATGTAAAGCTTAAATTTTTTACTTTCTGCTTTAAGTTAAGATGCTTTTTTGGTAGTTCTAGCATACTTACTCTTGGACACGGATTACCATGGACAAGAATCTGATGTTTCACTCCAGGTTAATACTTGTTAAGCTTATTTTATGAGTTTTTGATCCAAAAATTGGTAAACGAAGATCTTAATCTTATCACAGCTTAAGATAATGGCGCAATAATGAAAGGTTTTCAAGTATAACTCGCGTAACCCTTTTTAAAAGGATTAGTTCAGATATAACTAATAAAGATCAACACAATGACTTTTATTCGTTCATATTTTTGGGTTTTATGACTAAACGATAAGGTTATAATGAATTATTTGCTCTTTTTTTCACATTTACTACTGACACTTTTCCAACGGGAAAATTATTTTATTCTAAACTTCTCTTAAATTAAATTCTTTAGTTACTGACTTAATAGTTCACTAGTTAGATTCCCACTTCAGGCTAGAAACAGTGGCTCAGAACCCACTCTTCAACTAAGTCTCGGTCAAACAAGTTCTTGCGTGTAAAAGATCGTTAAACACTATCAACTTCAATCTAATTCAGTGAACAAGCTTTAATCTTGTTAACTCTTTTATGTAATTTTAATATCGGAATATTTTAATTTGTTCTAAATTCGTTGCTTTAAAGTCTACACTATTTCTTAGTCTTTAACCTTTACTAGAAGTTATCTGATCTTGACTAGGGTTTCCCGGTGCTGTAAAAGGAAACTCGAACATTTTACTTTTAATCTCTAAGATGAGGGTTTCGCTCCTTACAGTCCAGCAAGCAATTGTACATTTATAGGACTAATATAAAATTCAATAGTTCGTTGGCTCGATTCTTACTTCTAGTGTGGGTTTTTATAACAACTCAGATATTACTAAACTGTAGAACCAGATTCAATTTATGCTCGTTCTCTTAAAAATAACAACAATCTACATTAGAATATTTGCAGTTCAAAATCGGATTTTGAAATGCAAGTTTAAATATCAGATAATCTTCACGTAACGGCAAGTGTTAAATACTTTAATCCATTATAAGACTATAGATACCCATTTAGATGAGATCTGCTTGAAAACCATACTTAATTGTTTTTTCAAAACTTACTCGTTGCATTTTTCTGGACTATAAATCTCATTTGTATGTAAATACCAAAGTGTCTCCTAAACAAATGGAATTTATAGGGTCTCAATTTACTAAGATATGATAAATCTAACTCTGCTGTTTAATCAAAGTTTAAAGGTTAAACGTAGCTCTTTCCTGAAACAGCTTTGTTAGTCTTCTGGAAAACTATCGCAAGACTTCTAAAAATGCATGAACTAAACACCCAGATTTATACTCGTGTATTTGTATGAGAACTGGAGCAGTATAGGGTAAACTAAGTTTCACGTCGGCAGATTAGTACTACTTGAACCGAATTACAGACTACAACTCTTGATGCCTGGATGTTTGTAGTGACTTAATCTATTTTATAGGTCCCAGTCTAATTAGCTTCTGTGCAAAAAATGACCGTGGAGTACTAAAATAAATCACTGTCATCAACGACTCACGAATTTTATAAATTGCAGGCAAGCCAATCCTAAAAGGGGTATCTGGTATTGTGCATACTGGAGAATTGACTGCAATTATGGGACCATCTGGAGCAGGAAAATCAACACTACTTAATGTTCTTTCTGGATTTACGTAAGTATTAAATTTAAATCTATGCAAGCTTATAGAACAACGTATGCATGAACACTTAAATATCTAACACGGTTGCTTGAAATTATTTCTTGAAGTAAGCCTCGCATAAATTTGAACTCTAAGCATCTAGAGTTTGACGTTAAAAATTAAACTAGGAAATTTCCAAATTAAGAGTGTATGAATAATAGCTTAGACTTCTGATATTACTAGTATTTCAATGTAATGTCACTTTTAAAAGTTAATGCTTGTCACTTCGTGAAATTTGAAAATGCTATACAATACTTCATAACGCCTCAACTAAAACTAATTTCTAATCCAAATATGACTTTAAAATATATAGACTATACTTTTGATCACTGAAAGTGGTTGGTTAAAAGTTCTAACTATTTGACTTGATAGTGCTTTAACTAATTTTTTTTTTTTTTAAGAACTCTTAATACGTTGATTTTTAAGTTATAAAATTACGATAACTCAATTTACTGTTAGTCATGAAAATTTGTTTCATTAATGTATATTTTTAACGGACCGTTGATTGCATGACAGAATTCCCAAATGCTTAGAGTCTTGATAAGAGTAATGGTTTTTTTAAACTTTCCTGTCATTGACTTGACCAAAGGAAAACTACAAAGTGCGAAAGTGGGACGAAGATGCTTTTACTCGACCGTGAAATGTAACGCCTGACCCGTATCTTTTGTCCATACAGGCGGCAGAAAGTGTCCGGCCAGATCTTGGTGAATGGGGCGGAGCGCGACATGCGCATCTACAGGAAGTTGTCTTGTTACATCATGCAGGACGATTATTTGCTTCCTCACCTGACAGTCCGGGAGTCTATATACTTAGCTGCTTGTCTTAAGATCCCAAACACTGTTTCAAAGAAGGATAAAGAGAAAGAAGTAAGTAGTCTCAAAATAATAAACTTGTGCAACTATTTGTAGTCGTGTGCAACTTCATGACTTAGAATAAAACTTAAAATTCTAAGAATTTGAGCAACTGATTTCAAGAAATGGTGAAATTATTGAAGTCGTTGAAAATATGAAACTATTTTATTTCTCGTTATTTTTACTGGCTTTATAAACTTAACTACGGGGCTACTCGTATGGTCATGTCGAGACATTAAGTGTAACCACACTTACAAACCAAGAACTTGAATTGATGTAATTGTAGTGCCAGCACGTTTTGAAAGTGAGAGACTTTAATTATATTGATTATGCTTTCACTGTACCAAAAATAGTAATGTAATAACTTTACAGCTATAAATCTGTCCTCAAATGAATAAAATGTTAATCCTTCATTGATTGTAGAACGGCATTGATATCTGATCGAAACCTTAGATTTTCAGTTAATTCAATTTCCTAGAGACCATTGGGATTATTTCTAATGTATTAAAATTTATTAGTCTCGGCTGTGTGTAAATTTTGCTTCACTCTGAATTAATCACTTGCGTTGGAAAGACGTGCCACGTACGTCGTAATTCTTTTGTCAATCGCCAACGATGTGGTATATACGTCATTCTACGTACACATCTCTCTGTGTATATATATAAATTATAGGATACATATAACGGCGAGTTACCTTGGACCCCTCCGGTACACGCGTCAATTCTTTGCCAGCGCATGTGGTTAGAACATGTCGCTACATTCCGTTATAATATAGTTTTGCTTATTTTACGAAACAAATAATGGCTTCTAAACTTGAAGCCTCTTAATCTTTTGCAAAGGAAAGCCTATGGAGGTTTCATTAATCTTGAATATAAAAGAATTATTTTTCTTTGACAAAATATTTACATTGAAACTGGTACGAAAGTACATGATTAGCACTCACTGCTTATGTAATAGAATTATTTAATTAAATTTAAATTTTACAGAGCTCCGTTACTTTATCTTGGTTTTTATTATAAAGAATTCCTAACTTTCACATAACCATTGTAGGCTAAAAAAAAATTAACTCGTGGAAGAGTTAAAGTACTAAGTCTAAGGTACATATACTATCCATAAACAGACAAATGAGATTCAAACTTTTTAAAGTTCTATATTAACCCATACAATCTTAACTTTAAGAAATGTTCGTTATTCCATGATCACACACAAACGCGCACGGGAATTTTTGAGCTATAGTACAATACAAATGCACCCAAGAGTAAGCAGTTTTATTTAAACTAGAAATAACTCTCTTGACTCGTTTCGATCACTTGCGTTGTAGTTGACTGTTTAATGGCCATAGAGCATTGTAAGCAACCACTGCATAAATTGGATTCTGGGAGGACTTGTGACCCACGAATAAGATATGACATGAACTTGGAAAACTTTCAAGCACTCACTGTAGTAGATATATCTTACGCTTGTGCCTTCTGCATGTACGCATCTTGTTGAAGTCTGTAATTGAACTTGGTATCTTGCGCTCGGCAGAGCGCTTCCTACCAGGACACGGTGAGCCAAATATCCACACAAGACTAAACTAGCTCTAATTTTACCTTCTAGGTAGAAGAATGTATGTTGTCTCTAGGTCTTATGGAACGCCAACATAACAAGGCCTGCCAGTTGTCTGGTGGACAAAGGAAGAGATTGTGCATTGCTCAAGAACTAGTCAGTAATCCTCCATTAATATTCCTTGATGAACCTACTAGGTAAGTATGAAAATTAACCCACTCCTAGTTCGAAGACTGTAATTCTGTCACCATGTGAACTTAAAACGACTCTTAATATTGAGATTTTAGAATCTAGTTCTTGGCTATATTCAATATATTCGTAATTACTTACGACTTTAATTTGTAGTACTTAATTTAAAAACTATGTAGCTCTAGGTATTTACCCATGAAAGCACCTATTTTAAAGTTGATTTGGATTTACAAGATTCTTAGATTTAATATGTTCATTTTTATAGTGGCCTCGACAGCTCCTCTTGTCTACAATGTATACAGTTATTAAAGTCTCTCGCCCAGGAAGGACGAACAGTTGTCTGTACCATTCATCAGCCTAGCTCTAGAATATTTGAGATATTTGACAGGGTAATACAGATCGTAACTTTTTCAAAACAATCTAATAAAGCTCTTTAGTCTATTTACAACTTGTGACAATATCTATTTCATAAGTGGTCTTATAGCAAATTATGTTATGTAGTTTATAACTGGAATTAGTTAGATTGCAATATACTTCAGAAATTCTTGACTAGTTTATTACTATTAAACACTAAAACTACATTTTAGTTATACATGTTGGCTGAAGGTAACTGCATTTATAGAGGATCGACAAAAGAACTTATTCCCTTCTTGGCAAATCAAGGATTACAATGCCCACACTACCACAATCCAACAGATTTTGGTAAGTTAAATGCTTTAGACTTAAAAAGTTATTGACTATGTACAAATAATAATTTGAACTAATGTGTTCGCTGTAGATTAAAGCAAGGTGAAATTTCTTATGATTTTTAAAATTTATCCATGTATACGTCATGAAAATTCTCTTGAACATCTTCAAATAATGATTTATAAAACTTTGACTTCAAGAAAGTCTCTAAGCTAGTTTTATTTGCAGTAAAATTTTGATTTAATGCTGAATACATTGTAAAGTAATCTATAACATTCTTTTAGTTCCTAATTGTTTCACTATTAAAACTAGACTTAATCACATCAAATGTAAATTTAATCAATATACGGAAAACGTTGAATGAATCACCAGCACTACAATATTAGATTTACATATAGACTCTAATAATAGAAGTCTCAATTTTGTAGTATTTTAGAAAATTGCGTTTTTAAATGAAGTTCCGTTCACAAGCCTTCATCCATAAAGTGTCGAAGAGGCAGATTTAAAAAATTTTAGCATAAATGATTTTGTAAAGTTTATTAGTAAAAATTTAGGTTGTCTTCGTACTGAATCAAAGCTGAATTTTTTCCTTTGCCGGAAGGTGTCTTTATAGGTACGTGATCACATTCAGTTGTTCGATTAACTATCGTATTTTACCATTAAGTCTGCAGATCTTAATATAATTTTTAGACTGTAAATTAAAAACTGAATTTTGTATTTAAAAAGTAGTGTATGTATTAATGAAGTCACTATATATTGTTAACGAAACTTTTGTAGCTACTGAAGTTGCGACAGGAGAGTATGGCGACCTGAACAGTAAACTCAAGAGTGCAGTTGATGCACTTGGAGACCTTGAATTTACAAATCCAGCAGAAGATACAATCTTCAACGCTCAATATGAAGTTAATCTCCAAGCATCTACATTAAACTTGTTAGAAGATCAGATTGGAAACAGACCATCTTTTCTAATGGTTAGTGAGAAGTTTAAACTCTCGTTGAATTAAAATGTAATTGGAATTCAAGTTAGATTTTAGTTCATAACTGCCATGGTTTACCGTATGAATTAGCGGGTAAAAAAATGACTTCTACAAAATTTAAAGAGCAAGTTTCTAAACAAGGGTCATTTAAATTAAACTGGACACCTGAAGCAATTTTTATGTTGAGTTAATTTTTCAGTCTTTCTGCTTGAATTACGGGTTAAGAAAATTCTCAAAGCTTAGATGCTCCTAACATTTAGTAGAATAAGCAATGGAAGCTTATTTCCATGAGAACGCTTACTCAATAGCCCAAGTTACGACGTGTAAACTAGTTCAGTTTAATAATATTCTACCACAGATATGTAACTCAAAACACCTGAACAGTTTGTCCTTATAAGGATTTTAATATTAAGATAGTAGTCTATAACAAACTTCAAAAAAATTTATTAAGTTAGTGTATTTTTTTTTCTCTTTCACAACATTTAGAGCTTATAGTCTTCGAATAACTATCGTGAGAACAGATGACAAAAGTTCAACTTTTAATGTCCCTGTGGAACTCTGCCTTCTCTTTCCTGTGACTTGGAGTTTCCAATCTAATGGCTTTCTCTTGATTAGTGAGAAACAAATAAAATTCTTAGAGCTAGGATTGTCTGAGATTTAAAACTTTCATATGAAGGAACTACACATAATTATAGCTTTAGTTTCTTAAGATTAAACATTTTTTCTCTAATTTTACTCAAAGAAATTTATCGTAATATAAAGGAACTTTAAAACTTAAGTCACTGTCTGCAAAACTAGTACTTTTTCTTGAAGATTAAGTCTTGACTACAACTTTGAATATCCTACGTTGCAGCATAAAATAACTTGGCTATTTCTTATCTTACTGTTTTGAGGCTATTTAGATAGATCATAAAACTTAACTCTTAAACCAGTCGCTGAATTTTTAGATAAAAGACTTAATATTTGGATATCAGACTAGTATTTTCAATGAAAATACTCTTTTGGCTGTGACTCATCACGTTTCAATTGTGTAAATTCATGAAGACTTCCACTTGAGTAAACTTGCTCTAAATTTCTTTATTTTCCAGGGAAATGATCTAGAACGTGGTTACAGTGGATATGCTACAAGTTCTTGGAATCAGTTTAAAGTATTAACATATAGGTCTCTAGTCTGCACGTTAAGAGAACCTGTAAGTATAAAATGAGATTCCAATTTTTAAGAGTTTGTACGACTAGTAACATTAACTCGATTGCTAAATTCTTGAGTTGAAATGTGCTTTAGATTTTAGCAGTTGCAATCAAAAGTTTTAAATTCCACAAGTTTATTGAAAAAAACCTTGGTTTTTAATAAACTACGTTTCTTTAATTTAAAAGCTCTTAAACCAAGGGATTGTTTTTGATGTAAACGCTGATTCAAATAGTCCTCCTGAAGTAACTAAGCTAGCAAAAAATATGCCTACATAAAGTTATTTGTCAAAGTGCATAAACTTGAAATACTTTAATTTGCTAGTATCTGTCAAAGTACCTTGAACCAAAAGTAAACAAATCACTGAGAACTCACAGCGAGCTAATTTTAAGTGTCTTATAATTTACAAGCATTCACCTATGTATCAATTTTTAGTTTCTTAGTCATGTGACAAACTTTAACGATTTTTGATAGTTATCAGACATGGCTCAAGTCTTGTTTCTGTTTTAATACCTTTATATTTGCAGATGGCAACCCAGCTGCGATTCTTCGCTCATGTGGTGGTGGGATTGCTTCTAGGCATGCTGTATTTCGGGATTGGGAACGATGCTAGCAAAATTTTCAACAACTCCGGTTTTTTGTTTTTCTCCCTACTATTTCTGATTTTCACTGCTATGATGCCCACAGTGCTTACTTGTAAGTAATAATGACTTAGATTAATGTTTTTTTAGTCACAATAAACTGTAAGACAATTCTTTTTATTTCAGTTCCTATGGAGAAGACTATATTTGCTCGTGAACACTTAAATAGTTGGTACAGCACGAAGATATATTATTTGGCTAAAACAGTAGCAGAAATCCCATTTCAAGTAAGTCTCTTGATATCAAACATAAGGATAAGTTTTGAACTTTTTTACTTCCTATGACTCTTCACTTTAAGATTAAAATAAAGTCTTCGTTATTTGTACGTCATCCTAAGTAAACTTTAATAATCTTAATTTTAGTTCATTTCTTGGTAAGAAAATACTTAATTCGTGGACTGTTCAAATGAGTAACGCGTGTTTTTAAAAACGCGTACATAGCAAAAAAATCGTCCCACAATTGTCCAGAACTCTTAAGAAACACAATATTATTCTCTTGATCTTAGTGCCTAAATCTCTACTCTGAAAGTAAGACTTCAGACTTGAGCATCCCAGTATTTTCCAGTCGTCAAAGTCTTAATACAAATAATTGTCTATGCTTAATTTAAGTCTATTGCTGCAAATGTGATTTACTTGTGTTCAATTTCAGATATTGTTTCCTGTGATATACTGCAGCATTGTGTATTGGATGACTGCGCAACCAAATGACATGGTGAGATTTCTACTCTTCCTTCTCTCTTCAATCATGATATCGTTAGTAGCTCAATCCGTCGGGTTACTGATTGGAGCGGCGACAAGTGTTCAAGTAAGTGTAAAATGTTAACAGAGCTTAATGTATTTAATGGTATTTTTATAACTTCTGCAAAACTTTGCAGTGATATACGAACATGCTCAACAAGTCGTTATTTTTCAATGACTTGAAAGCAGTAATACCACTTTAAAATTTGTTTCATGATAATTTTTTAAGAAATCTATAGCTAGTAGGGTCACTTGTGTGGTATGTTGTGTTTTAGACTTCCAAACGCGCATTTTATTAACCTCCTTAAAGAGATTTGTGATGAAACCATGAATGCCAAATGCTGGCCAATACTCAGATTCACTAGAATTGTGCAACTAGATTTACGCAACTTCAGTTAATTTATTCAACACTAGGAATTTAGCATCTCAAGTTTTGGTTTAAACTCCCAAGACTAAAGTTCTGGAAAGGTATTATCTCGCGTAAGTCTTTGATATGATTTCAAGAATTTCGAGTACTCGTGTCAAGAGCAACTAACCTTAAGAATCGGCTGAGCGTTGTCTTGTAACATTTTCTACACTAAAATTCGCATTACTTTCAAGGCAATTTTTAAGAATGTATTAATACGAATAAATTGTAATCGTGGAGTGGAGAATGAATGGTTCCTGTCTAAAGTAAAAGTTTTCAGTAAAACAAATTAATCTATTGGTTTTAAATCTACGCAGGTATGGTAAGTTTTAAATACAACAAGCATTTTGAATAGAATAAATACATACACAAGTTCCTGCAGGGTTTGTTCTGCCATGTAATAAACTTTCCTTGTTATTGAAATTTCGTTAACGGCTTTGTTTATTTCAGAATGCAGTTTTCCTTGCACCTGTTGTATCCATCCCAATCTTGCTCTTCAGTGGCTTCTTCATTAGTTTGGAGACTATACCATATTATCTTCAGTGGTTGTCTTACATATCGTACATCCGCTACAGTTACCAAAGTGTTCTGCTAGGTATCTACTCTATGGACAGGCCAGAGTTATTTTGCGACAAAATCTTCTGCCCTTTCCAAGAGCCCCTAGACTTCCTAAAAGAAATGGACATGCTGGGAGGAAACCTTTATGTAGACTATGCTGCCTTGTGGGGATTTTTCTTTGTGTTTAGATTTATTGCGTATATTGTATTGTGGTATAAAGTTGTATATAGTCGCTGATTCAAATGTCTTAAGCTGTGCTTACTGTATTTTAATTTATATTGTAGTTTTTAAAAAGTAAGTTTATTGTATAAACTTGGATGAATTTTATGGTTTATGAGGGTTAATCCGAAGCCCTGAGCTTGAGATTAAATTTTAATAAAATTTTTAAACTGTTATTTGTTTTCTTAAATTAACATTCATGAACAGTGTTTTATATTAGTTGACAAAAAATACATTTAGAATCTTGGTTAATTCAAAGGAAACTCGCTAATAATCACTACTTAAAATGGATTTTAAAAAAAATCTTGTATATGATTCTTGAAATTGTATTCATTTAAGTTCAAAGATTTTGGAATCTTTAATTTCTATTAGAGGTTATAGTGATAAACCATATAACTAAGGTCATGCGAACTATCGTACTGAAGGCCAGATTAGTGATTTGGCCGCCGGCATGTTCGGTTTCCACGTTGGGCATTGCTTGCAGTGGTTCAGAATAAATTTTAAACTTTAATCCTGCTCTAATTTTGACTTGCATATCGTAAAAAATATAAACGTTGCGAGAATATCCAATCATTCAAATCTGAGTGTTTGCTTGTTTAAAAAAACTAGCCATTGATCTCTCTCTCTATATATATATATATATATGTGATTTTTTATAGTTCCCCGATTGTGTGTGCATTGTAACGGATGTTTTCTACTTAATATTGGGCAATATTTGGAATAGCTTAAATATTTTAACTTGATTCAAGCTATCAGAGTTAATGAGACTTTCATGTTAAATCTGATTTCTCAAATTTTTTGGCGAGAAATAGTTATATTTCATAGTTTCATTTAAAATCTCCAGTGCTTAATCTTCCCATAAGTTTATTAAAAATTTGATTCGTGAGAGGCAAACTTTAGCAAATTACATTGTTATAGTAACTTTAGTTCTCAAGTGCAGTGCTAAATTTAATTCTGGTTACTATCAAATTAACTCCAGATTAAAAATAGATGCATACAAAATTTCGTCAGTGCTTCCCAAAGCAAATTTTAAAGCAAACACTCTAATAATACTCTACACTGATTAGTGTTTGGATTTGTCACGGTATAAGAGATGAGTGGATTGTATAATATTTAAGCTAGAAATTGAAACTCGTAATCTCATTCTTTTCACAAAAGCTAACCATGACTGGAAGACAGTTAAAGATAAAATCCAAAATTTATACCCATACAGAAAGGACTCTGAAAGTAACTTGTATGTTAGTAGAGGAATCGGAAGTTGTAAGGCATCCTATCTGGTAGATAGGGCTAATTTCATTGGAAGTGAAGGCTTTTCTGACCATTGATAACTATCATGGACATGAAGAAGCGAAACGAGGATAAGGTAAAAGTAATTCTGACTTATTTTATAGGCCTTAAGTGCAACATAAATTTGCATAGTGAAAATTTAAATATTTTTAATTCTAAAACCAGTCTAGAGCTAACTATATTATTTAGATACATAGTTGCTATTTTATTCAAGGTTTAATAATTACTGTTTTGTACATTTGAAGGCCTAAAAAAAAAATGAGTAAATGTTTGTAGACCTACACACACTGCCCCCTCGTGCTTATTCTTAAATTTTAGCCGACTTAAAGTATTGTTTACTGAATAGAAAAACCCTTCCTTTAAGCACGCAAGTAAGATTTTGCGTATTAAAGTAATATTTTACAGAAAATTGAATTCATTGACGCAAAGGATCGAGAAATTCATTTTAACTATGAAATAAGATCTTGCAGTAACTTCCAGTTCATAGTCTCGTACCTGAAAAAAATGTAATGAGATACTTGGGAGAGCATGGAGAAATAATGTTAATGTGGAACAATGGATATTGATCAGTTTCAAAATAAAAGGAATGGTTCTTAACAACAAGCATATCTTTGGGAAAACTAATGAATTCTGCAATCATTTTTTTATAAACTGCGATATCATGATTTTAGATTTAGATATTAAACTAGTTTTGTTTTTGCCGCTAAAGATTGATCCTACCTTATTAGACTACCTTGAAGATGCAAAAACCTACTTATAACATTCTCAGTTAGGTTACTACGATACCGAATCTAAATACAGCCAGCTGCCAGTTTTGAGGCACTTAAGAGTTCAAAACCCGAGCTATATTGCGTTGCACTCTCCAAAACGAGCGAATATATTTTGGATCTTGCGTAATCTTCAAGTTTAGGTATTCTTAGCATGGCTATTCTTGGAGGATTTCGGTATAAAATATAAATGTCTACCTAGACATGACAACATCGACTTCGTAATAGGCATGCAGTAGAATTTCTCCTAGTTCCACGCAATCAGAATTAAGCTTGTCTCTAGTTATCTGCTTTTGCTACTAAAAATATATATCTAGTCTAAGACTCATATACGGTATTCTTGGCACTTTAGATTATTTGGATTGCTTTCAAGGTATATTTATAAATCGGTGCACATCAAATAAAGTGATCAGTAATATTCACATATAATAATCTATTAGTC
Source organism: Latrodectus geometricus (assembly GCA_026290005.1). Lineage (NCBI taxonomy): Eukaryota > Metazoa > Arthropoda > Arachnida > Araneae > Theridiidae > Latrodectus > Latrodectus geometricus. The sequence goes on along the minus strand of JAPDSC010083710.1, from coordinate 97,884 downwards.
ATCCAGTCGTTTTGCTCGTGAGAGCCTTATCGTTTAATGGGCGCCCAGGATTGTTCCGAATATCTACTACCAAATAGTGTCCTGTTTGTGAATCGCTCATTATAGGAAAACACGCGTCTTTGTCATTAAAAGTCTAAAAATATCAATGAATCGTACGAACTTTACTTTGAATTGAAGTAAAAATTTTCAAGTAACGCTTTTTTCATCGTGAACACATTTTTTTCGGTCCTTTATACACCCCTTATTCACTGAAATTACACTTTTTGTCACTGTTTCAAGACAATTAAATCTATTCATAATAACTACTTTAAAATTTCATTGTAAAAAATGACAGTTAAAAAGTGTTCTGTTCAGTTTTAAAGAAAGGCAGTCAATTTTTTTTTTTTTTTAACAGGTAATCTATAATTTTAATCACGAGCATCGAAACAAGTTAAAATTGAGAGAATGTGACCACGTTAAATGAGAAACTTCTTTCAGCGCTCATTCGAGTGTTTTTTCAAATGTCATTTCAAGTGCTGTTTGCAGTAATTTATTAGTTTTTCATGATCTGTATTTTAAACACTGTAAATAACTAGCAAATAGCTTACGCTAAATCATTTTTATCTTTTTCAATATGAACTATTTTAAGTTATTTGGTAACAGTGGAATTGAAGGTATCAAGTCCAACGTAATTGAAATTATGATTTTTTATTTAAGAATAAAATAATTACACAATACCATTTTTATTCTAATGACCACAATTGATTAAATATGATCATTAACAGTACTATAATGTCTACATATGAATACATTTTTGAATATCTATAAAGCAACCGAAATAAATCTTTTAAGTAAACATTTTAGTTATTACAGTTCTTATTTTAATTTTTGTAACTTATTATAGATAAATTCGACATCAGTGATAAAAGATAAAATTGTAAAGTGCGCATTATACTTATTAAATGGAAAAGAACGTTTTCTGAGTAACTAAAAGCTTGCACACCAGCTTTCATACATTACAATGAAATCATTAATAAACATACCAACGTCAAATTTTAAACTATGAAATCATTTAAATCTTAGTTTTTTATTTTTTAAAGCAAGGTAAGGAAAGTTATTTTTTAATTGTAAGGAATTGTGCTGCGTTTTTTGGGCTGTGTGCCTATTACTACCGATAATAAAACCACTAATCAGAGACAATTGTCTCGTAATTTTAAATCACGGTCAAGTGAACTAACCACTTCGAGGGAGCAACCTATTTTACGTACCCCAGTCGCCATTAGTGAACAGGATCCATTACATCTTGAGAATGCTTTTCCAAATCATGCTTCACAAGTTGTTATCGCACCATTATTACTCTCATTATTGATTAGATAGTTTTTAATCTATCTACATTTGATAAATTAAATAGATATTTAAAAATCTTAAATATTCACATTTTAATTAGAATAGATATAAATAAAAGAGCTTTTTATTTTAATGTTTTTCTGAGAATAACTAGTGTTTAGAGAACCTAAATATCTTGTGTAAAATAAACTTTAAAAATCTGTATATTAGACTCGCGTACATTTTTTATCACAGTTCCATCAATTTTTTATAACAGCGAATAATATTTATAACATTGAAAATTTTGAATAACTCATGTAATTACTTTATATATATATATATATATATATATATATATATATATATATATATATTACAAATCATATATCCCGTGCAAAAAAAAATTCTAACCAGGAGATTCATATTAGAATCATTTTCCAAAATGAATATTTAAAAACTGAACACATAAAAAGTGAAAAAAAAAAATCATTATAATGCATAAAAAAAATATTTTGTTATTTTTAGTAAAGTTTTCAAAAGCAATAAGATATTGATGGAATAACAATATTTTACATACAAAGAAAGGATCACACAATTCTTCCATTTTGGGAATAATTGCAAAAAAAATATTGTTTCTTAAACCTTGTATATGAAAACCCATTAAAAAAGCTCTGTTTAACACTTTAGCGAAAAAACATAAATATTGAAAGCATTGACATATAAATATAATTAGTGCATAGTTTAATTCTGTATAGTATTCAGTTCTGGACATCAAGATCAAGCATCACTCGATGGCGAGGCAAGAAGCAAAGAGATCAAGGCTTTTATAAGTAACGGACTGATTGTCATTTTGGATATATTTACATTTTTGGATATATATTGAAGCAAAAGAGTGTTGTACAAAATTTCTTTTACATAAACAACTCTGTTAACGTGCAATTGGCAACTTAAAATGTAAAGCAATGAAGGGTAAGCAAATAAAGAAATTACATTTATTGCGCCGAAATAGTGTGGCATGAAGGCAAATTACCTTTGCAAGCAGTTTGGGAATTTACAGAGACTCTAATCTTCTCTTTCTAATCTTAAATCAGTTACCTAATAATTCTAATCTTAAATCAGTAACCGTTCTTGGCAGCTTAAACGGCCCTATCCCATTTAAGTATGCATTTGAACTGGAACCAATTTTGGACCACCGAAATGTGCATCTCATTCCATGCTGCTTTAAATCTATGCCACACGTCAAAAGTCGTAGCTGCTGTAGAGTTGTAGTAGGGCAATCTATGACAAAATTAATGAGAGACCTGGACACAGCAGGTCAGAACATCAATCGAGATTGGTTATAACAAGACAAGCTGTTGACTAGGGATGTGCCGAATGAATATTTTTCAATATAACGGTTATATTTAAAACGAATAACTGTTATGAAATTACAAAATAGGTGAACGTTGATTGGCTTAAAAGTATAATGAAAAACTTATTATTTTTTTTTATATCGATTTGCACTATTGGTTTAAAAATAACTGTTATTTTGTGTCCGGCATTTTCATTGGTTTCAAAATGTTTTTGAAGAGTAATAACGAACTGTTATTGGCGACATTTGAGAGGAAAAATAGTATTTCGGAAGCCAATTTACGAATGACTGTTTTAGGGAAAATATTTAAAACGCAAGATTCGCTGAAAAACTGATCAAACTTTTTTCTCCCTTTCTATGAAAATCGTCTTCTAAAGTAGGGTTTTTCTCCGAAAAAGACTACTAAATCATATTTAGCCGGGATTTTTGAAGTATTTTTATAAGAATTTCCACCTCAGTAAAAGAAATCTCAGATTCCTCCTAACTTGATGAGTTTCTTTTTCCCTATGACAATATTTACTGTCGGATACATGATTTGTAAAAATTCATACATCTAAAATAATTTCTTTGTCACAGCTAAATTTATAATGCGTACGTATGTGTGTATGAATGAGAAGAAAGAACGGACTAAATTGTTTAAACAACTATTTTTCGTATTTATCACAAATATAGTATCTAGCTATAATTGTAGAAAATTAATTATTTTTTATTAATTTTTGCCTTTCTAAATTACTTAAGGGAAAACATCCTTAATCTTTTAATTTATTACTTAGAATTTTAAAATTCAAGTGATACTGAGTTTTTTAAAATAATAATTTTCAAAATATTTAACAAATGGAACATTAAGTCTATTGGGAAATTATTGTTTATAATATTTTGATAAAATTTATCTTTCATTTTTACTCTGCAACATTTAATTTTTATGTAACACAAATTATTGATTTGTTATTAAAATCAGTTTAAAAATTTTTTAAAACTTTTACAAATTATTTCATGTGATGATTTAATTTTCCATAAGTTACATTTTTCCATAGAGACTTATTTAAACAAGTTCCTCTGTATTCTTTAAAAAAATTTTTTTTTTTTTAATTTGCTGTTATGTAAAAAAAGAACCATTTCATTAAAACCCAAATAATTTAAATGCATAACTACAATATATATTAATGAAGTATTCAGATTAATTGCAAAAATTATTACTTTTAATTAACTTATGCATGTTTTATGGACATAAGTTTAAATTTTGGAATTCCATAACTAATAATTTAATTTAGCTCTTACTTACAATTCTTTGGAAATTATTATTCTTTGTTTTGAAAATTTTCAGTTTTCAGAAAGAGTGATACTTTTATTAAAAAGTCTTTTCTACACAAGAAAATCTTTAACATTGATTTCTGAATAATTTTTCATTTAAATACTTATAGGATAGAAAAGAATTTAAGTTATAAGTCTGATATAGTCATTTATTTAAAATTGAACATTATTTTTATAACTTAAAGTGGTAACAAAGATATTGTAAGCCATTTGTTGCATTTACAGACTATTCTTTTTTGAAAAAAAACTTTTCTATGTTTTAACCTTATTCACACATATAGAAAAGATTACTCGATATCGTATAAAAAGCTTCAAAGGATAATAAATTTATGTATATATCCTTTTACAACTTATATCAATAACTTTTAGACAATTTTCTTAAAGAAAAAATTCTATTTACTTTGCATTATATATGAGGAAAAGGAAGATTTTCAAAAGTATGTTAAAACAATTGGAAGTTGCCATATTTTATTTTTATATTTAATTTTTTTGTAAAACAAAAAAATTATTTGATTGAGTCAAAAGAGGAAACTCACTAAATATTTTGTTATTGCTATTATATCTAATACAACCAATTTTCTCAGTGAGTTTCACATTAAATCAAATGCAAAAAGTATAAGACAAATAACAGAAAATAACCTGTACACAAGATAAGTGTACTAAGTGATTTATACACATTTTAATGAAATAAGAGGCAAAACAATTAAAAAAAATTATGTGAAATTTCATATTAAGGTATGTACTCTTTATACTCTAAATTTCAGCTTGGTTTAGGGGTAAGACCAAAGTCTTAGAGTTGAAAGGTTTTGGATTTGATCTCAGCCTCTGTTGAACAGCTGGAAATTTGTATTTCTCTTTTCAGCCCTTTAATTTATATTTCTCATGTCATTGATGTGAATGTTTATTGGAGTTTCTACTGTTTGAGATACTAATATTTCTCCCTATTCATGAAAAGTGTTTCTGTAAGCCTATATTTGGTATATGATCAAACGGTTTGGTCAAATTTAAATGATTTTTAAATTTTGCTGCTCATTGGATGATAATATAAGATGCAGAAATTAATTTCATAAGCAAGTCGCAGATAGCTTAATAAGCACATATATTACTTTTTGTGCTTCATATAATTATCAATATTAAATACTTTTCATGTATCACTATAAAAGTTATGTATATAATAATTTTTATCAAAGTTTATGCGAACTTGATTACTTATCAGTTTGAAATACTAATTTTATTACTCTAAAAACGCTTGATTTTGTTTTGAAATTTTATGAAAGTACTGACATTGAAGATAATGTAAAATTATAAATATATTTATATGTCTGATCTCTGCATTAATCTTAACATTAAGAAATAAAAATTTATATTATTTAATATGTATTAATTATTGTTAATTAATAATATATGTATAATATTATGAAAAATATTTTATAAAATTTTTTTTAATTAATTATAAGTAAACAATTTTATTTTAAACATTAACATAAAATTGTAACATAATTATAATGAAACACATATAATATATAAAATAATTATATTTCATACTATTTTTGACAAACTTAAATAAAGGAATGAATATAATTTTAATATTTTTTTTACTCCTTTAAAAAAATTAATAATTCTTATACCAAAAGTTTATAATACCTTATATCCAAGGTATCGATCATTTCTTAAACAATTTGTGTTTATGGAAAATATTTAATTTACAAGAAATTTCATAACTTTTTAGATGTCTACAATATTTTGAATATACATGAAAAATTTTTGTTTCGCAACTTCAAGCACAAATATAAAAATAAAAAAAAGCAAAAGTTTCAAGGGCTACTATAACTCCAAATAAATTTTGTGCATACACACATTGGGTTATGTCATAAACCCCACAAGATTACATTCTTGCTCAGTAATCTACAGTTTGGCACCCGTACTGGCTGTCAGCATAGTCAATTCTGGAATTATAGGTAAATATTTCTCTAACACAGCACATAAAATAAATAGTAAACTTTAAAGCATTTTAATCCTGAAAGTATTCATATTAATGCTTTTTATTATTTCAAATTATTAATTTTGGTTCAGATTCTAAAATGTAAGATTTTCGTTTATAACAACTTTTCGACTTTTACACACATTAGAAATTAAAAATATCAATAAATCTTTCTGATAAAACTCTTTTAGAAGATTTAATGACTACAGTAGTCAGATTAATCATAAACATTTCAAAGATACAATTAAGTTTAAAACTAAGTGTGTAACCTTATATATAAATATATACATTTTCCTAATATTATTGATTAACAATTTCTAAAAAAAATTAAAAATAACCATTAACCAAAAGCAAAATATTAGGAAAAAAAAAAAAAAAAACCCAACAAAATACCAAATGAATATTTAATTATAAAAGTCAATATTTGTAATAAATACAAACACTAATACATTATAATGAATCAAAATTGAAATAAAATTAGATACAAATCCTTTTTAAGACAATGTTATCAAATTGTATTGTATAATGGACAATTTACACATGTATATACATAAATTTCAGCCATTTTCAAAAATTCAATATTATTTATAATTATGTACTATAACTTGTTTATTTTAAAATGAAAAATAATGAATAATTAATATAAAAATAAAAGTATCATTTCTTAAAATCTAAATTAACTATTGTATAACTAAACCACAAGCTAATGCTTTAATTTAGAATAGTGGCTCGTTTTTTCATTTCTTCTTCCCAGTTTTGTCCATCAAATTGCTCTTCGACAACTTCTTCAATAGTTCCAGGATCAAGGCAGTAAATATTTACACCTAATAAATAAGAAAATAAAGGATATAACTTTTCTTATCATAAAATTTACATTAAAAGATACACAGAAAACACAAAATCTAAAATATTGGAACTCTAACATTCTCATGAGTTCAGTATTAAGATAAACATATTTTCCTTTTATTTTTAGAAAATTTTATAAGATTGATAAACTACATAGGTAATTTGCCATTATATTGATTGGAGGGAAAGTTCTGTCATATTTTAAAGAAAATATTTGAATTCATTTATAAAAATATAAGTTTAATATTAATAAGTTATATATGCTCCATTATTTCTTACAACTTGTTGCCATCTTTCAGATAACCTGTGAATTCCTATTTTGTAGAAGTTCTCATCCTCGGAATTAAAATAGTCATCAAGTACCTCAGAAACGCTTTTAAGAGTTGAATTTTTTTCCCGTTAGATAATTTTGCAAAGATCTGAACTGGTATTAATCAGATGGTGCAATGTCAAGTGAATATGGTGGTTGACTAAGGAATTCCCATCCTAATGCATTCAGTTTCTGTTGCGTCACCATTACAGTATGTGGCCAAGCATCATCATGATGGAACACTATTCCTTTTCTGGGCGCTAACGATGGCCTTTATTCTCAGAGAGCTGCATCCAATTTATCCAACTGATTACAGTACAGATCCACGTTGATGGTTTTTCCCTGTTTCAGCAACTCATAGTACACTGGACCTTTCCTGTACCACCACAAATTAAGCAGTTCTTTTGATTGATGGATACTTGGTTTTGGAACTGTTGCTGATGATGTTCCTGGTTTGCAGTAACATTTTTTTCTCTTAATATTCCTGTAAAGAATCCCCTTTTCATCGCCTTAAATTAGCTTGCCCAAAAACAGCTTCACATGGAGTTGAATCAGATGTGATAAACACATTCTTAAACAATCAGACAAATTCTTTTCCGTTAATTCATGTGGAACCCAAACACTTTGCTTTAACACAAACCCAAGAGATTTAATGAGATATCCAACAGTTGTATGATGAATGCCAAACTCTTTTGGATTTCTTAACTTGTTAAATGTGGATTATTTTCCAACATGCATCGTAAAACATCATTATTGATCTTGGATGGTCGCCCAGATTGATCACTTTCTTGGAGGCTCAGATTGCCAGAACGAAATTTGTTAAACCATCCTTGACAAGTACGAACATTTACAATATATTTTCCAAATACCGCATTTAATTTTACATGCAATCGATGCATTGTTTTCTTTTTGGAATTCATACTAAATGGAATGTCATAAATTTATTTTATCTACTGACATGTTTATTACTTTATACATCACAAGTAAATGATGAACGATAAAAAAAGGACTCCTTTTAAACAGCAGCTAAAAAAAAAAAATATCCGAATGATTCACTAGCCAAATTTTTTTTATCATCTATAAAAAAAAATACCTGCTTATTTAAAATATGACAGAACTTTCCCTTCAACCCAATAAATATGAAATGAATTATAGAAAATTATCTCCTCATAAGTTTTACGTACATTTTTCGTAATGTACATAAGAACGTGAGCCATTACTTAAAAAAATTTAGTACTGTAAAAACCAATATTACCCACATTATTGATTTAGCTTTACTTCCCTGTAACTGACACCGTTACTACATAGGATTTTTTTTTTTTTTTTTTATAAATGTGTGTGGCAGTTTGGTTGATCAAAAATCAAATATTATAAAAATAGATGCTATTCAGATTATTGATTTAATTTTGTTGAACCTTGCTTCGTAGAATAACATAGGTTTTTTTATGTAGGTGTGTGCCAATGCAGGATTAATAAAAAAAAAAAGTATTAAATAAGTGATCATGTATACTTAATTGGGCAAGCTCAATAATGTGTTTCATATTGTTTTATTATGTTTTTCAATATATATTCTAACAAGTTGTTAAAAATTATTTTTTAGCATTTTGAAACCTAACTGTGGTAGGTCATTTATAATATCTGGAATGGCAATATTAATAATCTAAAACTACACAAAATATAAACAATTCTAAAAAAATATATAATAATTTAAATAACTTTATAATTGCTAATCATGTTTATCAAATCATTTTAATAAAAACAAATTCTAAATAAGCTTACCTTGAGATGGTTTTTTAATTTCTTTATTAAACACAGGACATACTTAAACAGAATAAAACAAAGGAAGGATACGACATGAAACAAAAATATAAAACATCTACATCGCTTGGCGTAGAATCTTATTCTGATGTAAACATATATATTCATATGGTGAGCTATCTATAGAAAATAAAGGATATAATTGAAATATTCTCCCCTTTGATGAACACCAAAAAGTTTATCAAAAGTAGAGTCTAAATTAATACTAAGTTAATTCACACATTTTGAAAACAATAAGATCAATACTTAACACAATACAATGTTATAGTGACAATAACATAACGTAAATGTATATATATATATATAACCATTACATACTTAATGCCTAAGAGAAACTTTAACATCATGAAAAATTAAATCTAAATAAAGATATACATAGATATATTCAGTAGCTATAAAAATACTCATTATTTTAGCCGCAATTAATAACCTAAAAACTTGCAACAATCTGTTAATGGCTTCAGACCAGAATTTTTCTTTTACATCCCATCTGCTGTTCAGAAATTGAGTTTGTTTTATAATTTCTCATATAACACTAGCCTTTCGCAAAACCTTTTTCATGTCTTGCTGTGTTTCTATACCTTTTTTTCCCACTGTCTGTGCCACTTATCAACATACATACAATATTCAATTAAATCACTAACAACTGGATAATCATATCTGAAACTTTTAGCATGATGCTGAAGTGTAGCTGCTAACAAAAATTGTATACAAGTTGCTCCAAAAGTAACAGCAGTTAATTTTAAGATCTTTATATTCTTCTTCTAATTCCCCGTTTAACCAAAGAAATCTAATTGTATCTTAATCTTCATGTGAAAGTAATATCTACAGAAACTTTTTCAATATCCACTATAAATGCAATTCTATGTTGCATAAAGTCAATTAATATTCATCATAAATCTGGGTTAAGATTAGGTACAGCAGAAAAACATTTATTTTACGACAAGGAATTTGTGGCATGAGCAGAGGCATCAAATACCACACATAGTTTTGTTGTTACCTTATCTTCTCTAAGTACTCCTTGATGTGGAAGATAAAATTATATTTTTTCAGTATTACCAGAAATTTTTCGACTATTCCTCTTTCAAGTTAATCATTGATAATTCTTAGGTATCTTTTAAAGAATTCTGGATTTTTCTTAAATTTCCTAGCTAAACTATTTAGTCTGTTAAAAGCTATTTCAGAATTATCCTTTAACTCTTACCTTTTAATTAAAGGGAAGTTTAACTTGGTAACAGTTATCTATTAGACTAATGGATATTTTAAACTAGTTTAAAATTTTGTTCTCCTTATCCATATTATTACTTTCATTTTTAATTCTAATTGATTCAACCTCCCCAAAATTACCCAATATAATGTTAGATTCGACTGCTGGATTGCTTTTTATCGTATGAACAATGACTTTCATAACATTCACAGACTGCTGTGTGACCATTCAATTTGATATAGCTATTGAACCATTAGTCTTCAAATCAAACATTGTTTCACACATAATTAAAGTTCAAATAATCTATAAAATTTACCAATAATAATCACAACTAAATTAACAATGAAAGCTGTAAGTGCCATTCATTGAAACTTTGATCCACTATTTGTATTTTGTTTTTCTTATACTGTACAGTTATATCTTTAGCAAGTACACTTATATGAACATTATTAATATTCAGTGTTTTTAAAGTTTTGAGTACTAAATACTTTTGCATAAAGGGAAATTCTCACTTTCTTTTCTCAATAATTGGTTCAGTAGAACCAAACTTATAAATATTCTTCTTGCTTTACCATTTCTAAATTTAATTCTTTAGAAACCCGCTCAAGGAATAAAAGATCAACAACTACCATTATGTAACAAACATCAAAATTTCTTGTTTCATTATTTCCTACAGTTGAGGTTTGCAAATAAATATTATTGATTTGGTTCTCTTCTGAAACAGAAGTGACAGCAGTATCTGACTTCACTTCAATTTTATTAATAATTTCAAGTAATAAACTATTGTTTCCCTTATAACTATCGCACTAAATTTTTCAAAAAAAAAAAAAAAAAAAAAAAGTTGTACACAGTGTAGTTTCTATTTAAAATATAAAAAAAAAAATTCTTTTCTGTTTAAGGCATTTTTTTCTCTCGTGAATAGACTTATACATTCTTTACTATTATGTTTATTCAAGGAGCCACTTGAACTCTCACAGAACTTGCAATCCCCCTTTCTTTCTACAGTTCTGAAATTTAAAATCAGTACAGTTGTATTATGTTTGTGTTTTGGAGTGAGGTAAAGGAATTATGACTTTTCTACAAAGTATTTCAAGAATCCCTCTGAAAGCAATTCACATTTCAGCTTATTTGTATAGTGAAATAAACTAGATTTTTTTGTTTTCTATTTCATTTCTTAAAAATTGTAGAAGTTTAAAGCAATCCCAATCATTTTTGTATTGTAATTACTTTATTCTAAAACTATATTTTCTGGCAATAACTTTAATAAGATAGGAAATAACAAGCTACCATAGTTACTTTATTGTATTCAAGTGGGCGAACTTGAGCATAACATGAGTTGGTAGCTGGCATAATTCTTTTAACTGGCCGCATGATTTTACACAGGGCACATATTTAATAATACATTTACATGAGCTCTAACCATGATATATTTTTGCCCATATCTTTTCTTTAGTAACTCTATAGCAGTATAACAATTATTTTCTGTTAAAGTTAAACCCTAAATTGAAACTAAAGGTTCACCTTTTAAAAATGATTTTATGTATCTAAATTTATTCGTAATTAATAAATTCTTATTTTCATGTATTGATCAATCAAATCGACTCCAAAATTGTTTCCATTTTTTGATGTTAGAGGTACATTTAGCTACTTTTAATAACTTTGGCTCCAATTTCAAATATGTATTTATTTCTTTATTTAGCAGCAATTATTTTTTCTCTAATTTCCTGACTCGAAATTATTTTTGCTTCTAGTTGATCTAAATCATTGATATAAATTTCAATTTGCAGATCTAATTCATAAATGAGCTCTGATTTTTCACATAACTGTTGTAAACGTTTATTCAAAGTTGCTTTATTTCTAATTCGCTCTTCAATCTTATTTAATATTCTTGTTAATAAACCTCTAATTGATGAGTGCCTTTCTTTTCAATTTATCAATCTTCGAAGCAACAGCAATTTTTTTGGTTCTATTGACATATTTGATTTTAAATATACTGTGCAAAAAATAAAACAAATACATTCTCATACAAGCCAAAAACAAATAATGAAATCAAATATTGCTGTATTCTGCTACTTATTTACAAAAAAAAATTATAATCTAAATCTTAATATACGGCTTCTATGTTTCGGCACCATATAATAAATTGCTAATAGCTCCATTATTGCTAATCAAGTTTATCAAATCATTTTAATGATATCCAATTCTAAATAAGCTTACCTCAAGCAGGTTTCTTTAAATTCTTTATTAAACACTGAACATACTTAAATAGGATAAGACAAAGGAAGGACAAGACATGAAACAAAAAAAAAAAAAAAACCATTTACACACTCAGCACAGAATCTTATTCTGATGTAAGCACATATATCCGTATGGTATGCCATCTATAGACTTATAATTGCAATAAAAATTAAGGACTCCACATGGGAACATGGTTGTAGTTATCTAATGCATAGCTACAGTAATTTCAGTCCAAACACATTTTTTGGTTTGTCAATGTAGTATGTAATTATAATAGAATTTCAAAGAAGTTTAGCTTACATCTCTCTGAATAAAAATGTGATATTGATAATTGTAAAATTTATCTATAAATTGTGAATTATCAGTTATATGGAAATACATTTCATTGTATTTTAAATCATATGAAATCTTTTGAGATAGTAAATATGTATCGTGTAAAATATGTAGTTTTATTGTAATACTTTAAATAACCAAATTGCAAGATAAAATATATTAAATTTTTAAAATAAAATTATTTTAAGTACTTAAAAAACAAGCTAAGAATTCAATATACTTACTTATACGATCTGGATTTGAGCGAGGTTTATAAAAACTTTGGACACCACAAGTTTTACAAAAATAATGTTTGGCTACTCCAGTGTTGAAAGTATACAAAATCAAATCATCTTTTCCCTTTAACAATTCAAACTTTTCATCTGGTACTGAAAATCCTTTATATTGCTTTCTCCAGCAAATACTACAACTAAAATATATATTACTGAATGGTTGTTTATATAAACAGTACTTTTAATTTTTACTATACATAATTGTTTCTTTTTCAATATATATTTCAATTAATAGATTTTTATTGAAAAAGCAATTATAATACTTATAAGAGTTTTCATGAGAAGTTTTACATCTTTTTTGATAAAGCTCTTCAGAAAAATAGAATCTAGCTCAGTCACATCCATATTTATCAAATATATATAATTTCATTATAATAATATCTACTACCATCAACATTATAAAATCTTGAGTTTTTTACATATGTTTTGAAGCACATCTACACTTTTTTTATGAAAGTAATACTGGTAGTTATCAGAGAAATACAAACTAATTAAACATTTATTTCAAATTTGATAAAATTAAAATTTGCCTAAAGTATGGAACAACAAAAATTCAAATCTTCACAGCATATATTAATACCTATGTGTTCATTAAATATGTGATATCATAAATGTAACATTGAAATATTATAGCATCTTTTCAAAAATAATTTATGGGATAAAATTAAACTTTAATTTTCAAGTTTAAGTTTAAGGCACTTTTAGAACTCATAGTTCATCTATATTTCTAAGCTTGATTAAAAACCAGCTATCTTAAACAGTAATGAAAATTAAGGAATTGAATTAGATTTAAATAGTCTTTTACTCAATAATCACTTTTTGCATGCAAAGGTTAATTTAACAGGGACATTAGTTTAATGTGGACTCCAAACCATTGCACATCCAAACCCAAGTAAGGAGAATGTTCACAACCAAAACTAGATAATTAAACACTCAACCACTTGATTGGTATTTAAATAAGGCATTCTTATAAAGAATGTAAAACATAACAGACAGATGTAAAATAACTGTACATTTAAATAAGTTCTCATTTTTTAGTACAAATAAATTAACTAAAAAATCCAAGTACAATGAATAATTTTTCTTTACATTTTAAGCTCTTAATTGATATCAATAAAAAATTATCTGTTCACACAAATTGTAAATTTCAAACTCCATGGAATATCAATGGAATTTGTTTTACATTTTATTTGAGAGCACTATTTTAAATCTTTTTCATTTTCAGGTGTCATTTTAAATATCATTTAAATGTCAGTCATTTTAAATATCAGTTCCAGAGTTGAAAGCTGAAATTTAGACTTTTTAAAACAGTCTAAAGTTAATAGTAATAAGAAATATATTAAACATCATAAATTAAATCACATAAACAGCTTATAACATATATACATTGATACAGGGTGAAAATGTCTTCAAAGTTCATGTAACTCTTTTCAGATGTAATTTTTAAATGGTTTCAAAGAAGTGTTTATTTGTCTAGGACAGTGATTTTCAACCACTATGCTGTGACCCTTTTGTGTGTTGCCTAATTTTAGAAATGGATATAGTAAAAATAATGCTTTTTGTTATGAGTCAAGTTTGTTTAAATCAAAAAAAAAGTATTACAGTTAAGTACCAAATTTTTTACACTTAAAAATTGTTATTTTCAATAATTATTACCTTCTCTAAAGGGAAATATTAGCCCCACATGAAGAAACTTCAAGTATATTCCCATAGTATCTACAATTACAATTTTCTACCTCCTATTTGTGTAAATGCAGATTTTCAATATTAACCAACATAAAAACAAATAAAAGTTCAAGAATGTTAAATCAGAAGACGATATGAGAGTGGGATTGTCATTTTTACAACCACATATAAATAAAATTATCAAAAAACATCTAGCCAAAATTTCTCATAAAAAATATTCTTATTATTACATTGTAATTAATCCCTTAATTTGCACTGTTGTTTTTATAGTACATATTATATTTCTTTGTTTTGTATTCAAAATTATTATCAAACTATTTTATACAGTGCATTATAGGTAAGTAAACAACTTCTTAACTTCTCTTTTTCTTTGTGTGCCACCAAATTTTGAAATCATTAAAAGCATGCCATGAAAAAAAAAAAAAAAAAAAAAGGCTGGGAATTACTGGTCCAGGAAACAAGAGCTCCTAATAAAATCCTATGAGCGTGGCGGATGTTTCAAGATTTCTAATTCTCATGCCAAGCACTGCACAGTTATCTCACCAACCAAAATTATGTCAATTTGCACAATAACCAGTTTTCAAAATCCTAATCATGCTCAAACTTGAACTTTAATTATCATAATCTTGCAATTTTTGATTTCAAATACATTTCATAATAATATTAAAAAAATAGTACAAAAGTAATAGCTAGAAACATTTTACAATGATTACATATCACCAAACAAATATAAAAAAACTATAAAAAAAGCCCATATTACTATTCCTACACACACAATAAAATATACATAATTAATTTGTGATTATTTTCCTTCAATTAATCAATAAATTACAAACATACCATATATAACAGTACCAAACAGAAATTAGCTGCATTATAAATCTAAATCAATAACATTTTAAAGAAAACTTAGATTTTAACTAACCAAACAGGGAGACCCATTAAAAAACATCAGTATAAATGCTATCAAAAACAGAAGACAAACAGGCAATACAGCTATATCAATAGGGTAATACATTTCTATGAAGACTTCAGTTTCTAATTAACAAGCATTACAATGCACAGTAAACTTAAATACATGTATAAAATATTTTAACATAATACTTAATAAATTACATTACATACAATAACAAACTTAATCAAACACAAAGTAAAAACTAATCAACAATTACAGAACAATTAAAAAACAAAATTAATAACTATCTCTATCTTTCACTTTCTATGCACAGTTCAAATTTTTCAAGATAAAATAACTTCTACCCTTAAATTTCAATTTGATACACTTTTAAAACAAAATATAATTTCACAAATAAATTTTGATCATAAATAAAAAAACAAAACAAACAGCAAAAGTTTCAAGCAAATTTTGTGCATGCAATGTAAAGGTTTGGCAACCATAACAACTTGTAGGATTTAGTTAACCTATTTTGGTCAGAGGGTCCTAATACATAGCTATGATTACCATAAAAAATTTAACAGCACTACTGATAATACAACATATCAGTCAGTACAAGGTAGTATTATAACCAAACATATTTTATGTCTGACTAATGACTATTTAAATTTATTTTTCATAATATATGAATACAATCATAACTATAAATTGTTTTCAAAATTTTAAGTGCAGTTCTGATTTAAAGAGTACATAATGCTACAGCCAAAATTTTCAATTCAACCTTCAGAAATTTCATGATTTAAAAAAAAAAAAAAATGAATTTTTTTTTTATCTTCATCCTACTGTAGGCTGAAGCTCTAGAAAACTGTTCAGATCTTCAGAATTTTATAAATAGAAATTTCAATTCACTTTACTTTTACTACATTTTTATACTTCAATAAAAAAATACTTATAATAAATTTTCTCACAATTCCTTTAATTTGTATTTCTTCTACAACACAGTCATGTCACAAGTATCTTTAAAATAAGTTAACTTCATGTGAATAAAAATATCTAAAACTTATATCCCCAACTGATAAAAAATAATTTTGAAATATTTTATATTATGAAAAATGAAACTTAAAAAATACAACTGGAACAATTTTTTATTGCTGTTACTAATCCTTTAACTATCTGACTAAATCAAACAAGATGCAATAAATTGTTGACCTTTAGAAAATCAATTATAAGAAAGGAGGAAACTTATGTCTCTTTTGGATAGACCCAAGTCCAGAATATGTTACGCCAAGGCTTGCTGTGCTTTGCATTTAGAGTAGACATAAAAAAATTTTCTATGCACAAAAAATGAGAGACTCCATATATGTCCACTAGCCAACCTAGAAATCATCGTACAAGATACTCTGTCACAGGTGAGAACAAACTATTGGCTGCATACTTGTGATGAGAGAGAGGAATTCTCCAATCCTTTGAAAGATTATTTTTAACTTTAGATTGATGCTTTGAGTAGGTAAGGGTTGAGGAGGAAGGTGCAGAATATCGACAGCCATCTTTGGTTAAGGGATTCACTAGTTCATTGGCAAATATGTCTACATGGGATAGTATACAATGTAAATGATTATTGTAGAGCTTTAAAATAATGGAACAATTTTCTGAAGGTAATAAGTCAAATATTTATAAATTGAAAAACCTTACACCTGAAAAAACATAAAAAACAAACAACTTATTTAATCCCCAACAAAGGCACAAGGTAAGTTATTTTAATTGATGGTTAAATTTAACCATAGTATAAATTAAGAACCTTTTGGAATACAACTTCTAAATTCTTAATCTAGATAAATGAGAAGTCATATTTGAGTTTCAAAATTATGCTGATATTTATAACTTATATACATATTTTTTTGTTAATTTGCAGACTATTTTTACATTCATGAAAGGTAAAATAACAAACTTCTGTGGTACACAATGTGAATATGAATCTATTTTTTAAAAGTAGAATAAAACATCTAAAATTTTCTCTTATGTAACTAGTAATTTTGATAAAGTTAAACAAAATTATTTTTTTATGTCAATATTTTAAAATAAAGTAACACTATCTTCTTACTTGCATGAATAAACTTTAACTTTTGAAGGACCTAAAGCAACATAACGAACTGCACCACAGTGACAGCCTCCAAAATGTTTTACTTCAATTTCAGCCATTTTTATATCTAGATTAAATAAAAATAATAATGTAAGAACAGTTAAATAATTATTTAATGTTAAGCTACATTATAATTATCATAAAATAAAACATTTTTAAAGTTATAAAAAAGATCTAAACTTAGAATTCTTTAGTTTTTTTTCTATTATTCAGAGTATTTAATTGTGTATTTCCTGTATTTTGTATACGAAAGTCTTTTAAAAATTTAAAATAATGCAAGTATTAAAATTCATCAAAATCAACAGTAGATAAATTATAACATTTGTATAGACATTTAACACTTTTAGTGAAATTGTTTTGCAGAATATTTAAGGATAAATTTCATTACTAGAATTGCTCAAAATTACTTATTCAGTTGTATTAAAATATTATTTAAATCAAACTTTGATTTAAAAAAAAATTTATTTTGTTTAGACAAAAGAGAAATAGTTTACTTTCCTAACTTTCAGCAGTTTTAAAAGCACCAATATTGTATATTTTGACATCTTATTAATTTGAGCATCAGGAAAAGAAAAAAAAAAGGAGCTGGTTTTATTTCAAAATTATACATTCATGTGATTGTAAGTAGCAAAATGTTTCAATTTTAAATCAAAGGACTGAAAAACATATTTTAATTCACTTTGATACAAGTTTTAAGCGTAACAAAATTAATGTAATCGTTAATTATAAATTACCTTTTTATAAATATTTTCAAAAATATTAAATTTTTATTTTAAAACATTAGGAAGTATCTCATTTCGATTACATCAGTATTTGGTAGGATGAAATTTAGAGCAATAATTGAGGTGTAGCAAAGAAAACAGTTAAGTACACTTGAGTTTGAAATGAATAAAATTTAAATACAATGCTTTTCCTACCAAAATAAATTGTATATACTCAATAAAAATAATCGTTAAGCCAAAAGAAAAGATCTACTGAAACGCCTTTTAATTTACGTGCATTTTTAACTTTATCTTTATATCTGTTATTTTATAGAACTGTTATAAGGAAACCGTTATCATAATAGTAACTCTTTGTCCAGAGTTGTATATAAATCACTGACTGCGTAAAAATAGGAGTGAGGTTCTTGTATTTTTATGACCAAGCTGCAAAGGAGAGGGATTTCGAAGGAATTCAGGCTGAATTCGCCGTAACAAAACTATGACCTGTGTCATTTTGCTGTTATATAAATGAAACTTTACTTACATCATATTGAATTCTCGTTTACATTTTGACGGATGAGTGAGTAATATCAATTATGAAAGATCATGACTACATTTTTAACAAAACCTTTGATTTATTTATTTACGTACATTTTTTAAATTTATTTATGTTGAAACTTAATATGCTTAATTTCTTAACATGTTTTTAAAATTTTACAGTTTTTTTTTAGAAAATATTGAAAACTATCATTATCCTACGAAACTAGAGTATATCTCACTAACATTTCATAAGCTAAATTTAGTCAAGCTCATTGAATAAAATCTTTGATTTGATGATAACATAATCGTGTTTTAAAAATAAATATTTGCAATAATTTTTTATAATAACTATAAGTTTTTATAATGCAACCTAATTATCAATACAATTTAAAAAGTAATATTAAAATATAAGTCATATAAATTATTTTACTTAAAACAGATAATATAATAGCGCATTCCTGAATTTTTAAAAATCTTTATTAATTCTGAAATAACAAATAATTTCCTTTAAATTTCTTTCTATTTAAGGCAAATTAATTGTTATTATATTATATATATATATATATATATATATATATATATATATATATATATAT
>JAPDSC010083710.1:36170-78344 GCA_026290005.1 Latrodectus geometricus | reverse complement strand
TATATATATATATATATATATATATATATATATATATATATATATATGGTTTACTTTTAATCATATAACCAAAAATAAATGGTACTTACATATACAGACTTCAATAAATACTTTCTAAGACTTTAGTTCTCAATAAAAATATGTATGCTAATATATAATTGTATTTAAAATTAATCTGTCAGCAATATAAACATGATTTGTTATTAATATTACTTTAATTACTTCTAATTTTTTTAAATTTAAATAATTTTATTAAAAAAAATTATCTCAGCAACATGCGATATGTTAACAAAATTATTATTTTTTCCAATTGTATAAAACACAAAATTTAATTTTTTCAATAAAATTGAATAAAGTATACTTAAATGTCGAATGTGTTCTTTTGTGCATTTTACCTAAATTAACTTAAGTGTACATTTAAGTATAAGAAAAGAAATATTTTTAATTTCAATTCATTTACTTTTTATAAAGAAAATCTTTGTTTAGTACTGATGCAAATTATAACCTGTCAAACATTTGTCAAATATTTCGCGAAGCAAATGGCTTATTTTATTAAGTAAAGAGTATTTTCATTTGTCAATATAATTTCTATCTTTTGAGTCCCATAGATATCTTCAATCTACAAAATTTCATAAAATTAATAAGCTTTCTAAAACTTAATACGAAGATTAATTTTTAATAAAATAATTAACTTTATTTATTTTACAATTATTAATAAAAAATTTTTAAAAAAAAATTAATGTTTAATATTCCAAAAACTATTTTAAAGACCTCTGTAAACTATTTTAAGGACCGCTTAAAGATTTATCATGAATTTATCTTCTTCATAAAAATATTTGATAAAAATTCCTCATTATTTTCAAGGGAGAAAAAAAAAGAGTAAAAAGTAAACAATTTGCTTTGTCGCCGAAGCCTTGCCAGATATTTCTAACTTTGAATACAAAAAGTGTTTCTCAGAACACCTACTTTATGACGTTGTCTGAATTCACTCCTCACCAGCTTCAGTTTCCTGGCGTGGTTCAGTTTCATAACGTGGCCGTATCTTCGTTCCCCGGAAGGATACAAAGTTTGAACATGGAAGGCAAAAAAGAAAAAAAAATCTTATGAAAGATCATTATTTATTTTTTTTTTAAATAATACAATGAAATTTTTGAGAGTTTATCACTGATTTGATTTAAATTGAGATTTTTCTTTTATGGACCAGAAATGAATTCTTTTTCAGAGTATGGAAGCACAAACCACAAGAAATCTTCATCTTAAATTTTGTCATTTTTTTACAATTGAAATTTACAGACAGTTAAGTTACTAAAAAAGTTAACAAAGTAAGGAATATTTTCTTATTGCAAACAATGTTTTTATTATAGAATTAAGTTTACTAATATTAATTGTTCATTTAATTTTTATGCATCAAAATGAAAGATTAATTTTCGTCTTAATATTCATACTTGTTTATGAAATGTTAAAAACTGTAAATCAACAAATTTGAAATTATTTATTTATTTCATAATGCAAATAAGTATCAAAGAAAGTTTAAAGTAAAGAATATAACTAATACTTTAAAACAAAAATGTTTTTAATTTTACCAAACAGTTTATTGCCTGATCTATTTTAGATGAAAATATAGTAGACATAATTTTTGTGATTGGTGATTGTATACTTATTAACAAATACCATAAGGATGGAATCTTAATATAACTGGAATGATATTTATTGTTATGTGGAACAAATGTAAAAGCAAATTATAAATATAATTTATGCAGAAAATAACAATCTTCAAATCGAAGAAGCTGATCATATCAAATTTATCTTGATAAGGATAACCAACATATCATCATGTTAGTAAATGCTGTTTGCAAGTATATGTGTGTTTCAAATAGATTAAAGACATTTTTCAGAAATGAATATTTTCCCAACAAATATTAAAAAATCGTTAATTTAACAAATTTCAAATATGTAGATGTTGTTTGTATAGTTATTGCCATTAAAATAACTTTTATAAACATTGGGCAATAGTTTAGTTTTTAACTCTATTTTAATTTATATTGTCAATTATAACCCCTTTTTGTACAAAATAAATAATTTTTTACTTCTTAATTGCACTTAAATTCAAATCCTATTAATTAAAAAGCTAAATAAAATCTAACGATTTACTTAGTTTGTCTTCCATCCCCTGAGCTAAGCAAGCAGACGACCTTTAAGGCTGCTTTGCTCTTAAAGATGTGATTCGGTCCATGGAAGCAGCTCACTGAGAATTTACTCCTTTTTATATATAGTTCAGTGCTCTTTTTCAAATAAAAAATAACGTGATAAACTACATCATTAAAATAACGCAGGTGATTTAACTCAGAATCTGCTACTCAGAGATTAGGAGAAAGTGTCTCTAATCATTATTTTTTTTTCTAATACCAGCTGCTTCCTGTAATTGAATTTATGATATGCCAGAAAAACAGTATGGTTTATATCAGTTGTAAAGTAATAAAATTTGGGACCAGAGACAGTCCCCAGTGCAGATACAATGTACTTGACTAACTGATTCAGATGCAATGTACTGAAATGTGTCACAGTGTACTCGATTACAAAAATCCAATGGCAGAGAAAGAACTTAGAATAATGGTATCGTTACAGATAAAAGAAATTACAAATAACTTTAGATCGATATATCGATACAGAAGAATAAAATAAAATGGTGTTATTGCTTCGGTAGGGATTTTTGAAATCCTGAAGATTCATAACCTTGTCTTTAAAATGGAAATTGTACTTGGTATGTATGTCTTTTCGGCGTCAAAGTAAACCTACAGGGTTGTACACTTTCATTTATTTGTCATCTTTGAGTCTGGTTTTGCTATTCCTCGTTGTTTTACAAATCATATGCTACTATTTTTTAAATATTATAACTTAGAGAATTTACATGAAATTAATCATGTTAAAGTATTATCATTGTTAAAAAAGAAATTTGCAGTTTTATATTACCATCGATTAAAATCTTAAGAAATCGCAGTTTTGACAGCTAAATTCAAGTTAGGGAATAAGCTCCATCAAAATAATTACTTTTAGCTTCGTTATTAACTATTAAAAGTGTTAGGAGAACATAAGTTTACAAGATATTTATTTATGAAAAAATTAATATCCGTTGATGAATTATTTAATTTTATAATAAAAGAGGAAAAAATGTGAATTTTTTTTCTCACTGACAAATATTTAATTTACAGTAGTAAGCTGTGACATATTCAGTTTCCAGTTCCCTATATAGTAATTTATTTATACTGCTACTTCTCAAATATGATAACTCAGAATTAAAATGGAATTGATTCAAATCTTATTATTATTTTTTTTATCAATTGAAATCTTACATTTTGTTTACTTACGTTGCTGTTTAATCCCTGATATAAAATGCACTAGTGTGCAAAACTTAAGCAACAGGTGGTTTTTCTGCCATAACTCCGCGAGAAATCATCTGAGGAACATGAAATTCAGACATGAGACACATCATTTTGTACTTAAGGGATGATGAAAGCATAGTTGCACAAAAATGAATATAATGCATACAGCATGGAATCAAACAAAAATATGCTTTCTTGAACTCACATTATCCCTGCACAAGATCATCTGTCCAAGAGAAACAAAGAAACAGATGTTCCATAGTTTGAGATATGCCCTCCCCTTATTGCAATGGTTGTTTCGCATCGTCTCCCCATCCTCACCACCAGATTGTCCAGCAGTTCTTGCGGTAAGAGTGCCCATTCCTCAATCAGCATCTGTTTCAGTTACTGCGTGTTCCCCGGGTAATGCAATCATGCCGCAATGCGTCTCCCCAAAGCATCCCACACATGTTCTATGGGATTTAAGATTCTGATACAATATGGCTAGATACAAGATTCTTTTAAAGTAACTTTAATAGTTTTTCAGAGAAATAAACGATGGTATCATATGTTGAACAAAACATTTGCTTCAATCTATACGCTCACAATTTAAGAAAGTTACTTTCTAAGAATCAGAAACAAAAAGTAATTTGATCAATTATTTTAGTGATATTTTATTTAACTATATAAAATTTGAACATTTTGATAACGATGTGTACTGTGTTTACACTAATATATAAAAACTTTCCCTAAGCAAAGAGATTGAACTCGGATGTTGAGAAGACCCCTCTCGCTTATCGCATGAGAGCCCTTTCCAAATAAACATCCACATTCGGTACTCGGCTTCCAGGCTTCATGATCGTAATGTAACCTCAATTTATTTCGGATAAGTAAAAACAATGTTTTACTTATCCGAAATAAATTGAGGTTTATAAGTAATTATTTTTTATTAACACGTGCAATAATCTACACCTTCACTCTAAAATAGAGACATGGACTTGTAAACCTGTAAATTATGGACTCGTACATTATCTTCATTTTTGTACATAAATCATTTGCGATCTTTATAATTCTTTAACATGGCAAAATAATTATTAAGTTCTGTAATGATGCCATCATAAACCTGATAATATTTTGCTGTAGTTTACCATCTGTGAAAGTGCCTCCAAACTATCAAAACCTAAAGTAATAACAAACAATAAAACGAAATATTGTTCCATCTTTGCCCGCCTGTCACCAAAGCAGCAGACATCGTTCGAGATGCTACTATTTCTCCAGATAATAACAATCCCTTCGAGAAAATAAAGGATCAAAAGAACTGGGGATCATTACATGCTGAGATTCGAAAACTCTTGTCCGGAGAGAATCTTGGAGAGCTGAAGCTTTCGGAATTGCATGACAAAAACTAAGAGCATCATCCCACAAGATCTGAGATAACGTCATCCTGGAACTTCTTTTACTTCCAATGCACACGCAGAGCATTCTCCAAGCAGCTACTTTTCTCAACGCAAATAATGACGTAGAAATAACTGACCAGATTAGGAAGTCACCCTCGGCACATTTGAGAAGACAATGACTTGACACTTGAGACACAATGAGAATGCCATGTCTCTTCTCATACTTTCATCCACTGAAGTCAGTGAACTGAAAAAGCAGATCACCTTCTTCACGAAGAAGTTGGAGAAAATGACTCTGAATCGTAGAAACTCCTCTTTGCGATCTTTCACCAGCAATAGAAACTATTTTCGTCGGAGCTCTCGGTCCCAGGAGAATTCAAGATCAAGGGTCAGCAGAGGATTCCACTTGTTGGTATCATTACACTTTCGAAAAAGTTGCAAGGAGTTTTTTTCTCTTGTTTGGTAAAAAGAAGAACATTGCGATGAGTAGAGAAGGAGACATACTCTTCATATACATCCCATTATTCTCATTGCCTGTCTATAAATGATCGGAGAACCAATGCAAAATTTTTAATTGATATAGGATCTAACGTCTAATCTTTAATTGATATAGATCTAACTAATTTTAAATTGATATAGGAACTAGCATTCTTTCTGCATCATATACACAAAAGAAGTAGAATCCTAAACAATGATTAACTAATTATTAACAATTTCACTAATTAAAATTTTTGAACAAAAACTTACTTTTGAATTTGAATTTAAGTCGAACTTTTGAATTGCTATTTCTAGTTGAAACAGTTTCAATACCCATGATTGAAGCAGACTTTTCGTATTTATTTTATTTAACATGTTAAATTTAAAATCAATATATAAAATTAAACCAGCTGAAATTAATTCTATTAAATTAATTAGGAAAAAGAGTGAATATCATAAATATTTAAGTGAATTTTCCAAAATTACTAAACCCCTATATCCCAATCAAGAATTTAAATAATTAGTTGTTCACTATATCCTATCAAAAGATCCTGAAGTATCAACTAAATTTTGTAATCTTGATCCAGCGAGATTGAAAATAGCTAACAGTGAATTTAAACATGTGATTGTCTTAAGACATGACTTCATCTAAGAGAATTATTCTTCACCTCTACACATGATTCCAAATAAGGACAGCTGGGCATTGAGTCAAACAGAGATTGGATTGCATGTAAAGGTACAGATGCCCATGCAGCTTCAACACGATGCTACAGTTCATCAACCGTAGTGACTGGCGTTTGGTGACTAGCCAGTCGCTCGGCAACCATTGACCAGACGTTTTCTATTGGTGAAAGATCTGGAGATTGTGCTGGCCAGGGCAACAGTCGAACATGTTCCGTATCAAGGAAGGCCCGTACAATACCGACTACATGCGGGCGGGCATTATATTGCTGAAACGTAGGGTTTCGCAGGGCTCGAATAAAGGGTAGAGCCACGGGTCGTAACACACCAGAAATGTAACATGCACTGTTCAAAGCACCGTCAATGCGAACAAGAGGTGACCGAGACGTGTATCCAGTGACATCCCATACCATCACGCCAGGTGATGGGGCAGTATGCCGATGTCGAATTCACGCTGCCAGTGTGCGTTCACCACGATGCCGCCAAACACGGATGCGACCACCATGATGCTGTACACAGAACCTGGATTCATCCGAAAAGATGACGTCTCGCCATTCGTGCGCCCAGGTTCGTCGCTAATCACACCATTGAAGGCGCTCTTGTCTATGACGCAGCGTCAATGGAAGCCACAGCCATGGTCTCCGAGCTGAGAGTCCATCCTGCTGCAAACGTCGTCGAACTGTTCGTGCAGACATTTGTTGTCTTCCAAACGACCCCGTTTCTTGACTCACGGCTCGTGACGTGGTTCCACAATCCATTACGGCCATGTGGATAATATGCTTGTCTTCTCGGCTGCTAGTGATAGGTGGCCGTTGAGATCCCGCATGGCGTTCCGTATTACCGTCCTGAACCCATCGATTTCATATTCTGCTAACAGTCATTGGATTTTGACCGATGCGAGCAGCAATTCTGCGATAAGATAAACCACAATCCCGGTACGCTACAATTTGACCTTTATCAAAGTCAGAAACGTGCTGGTACGCATTTCTCCTTCTTACACGAGACATCACAACAACTTTTCACCAGGCAACAACGTTCAAATGCAATTTGTGTATGCGGAACCGGCTGAACAATTTCCTCATTTAAACACAATGTAGGTGTCGCTACTGGCGCCTGCTTTGTCTGAATGTGCTGTAAAGCTAATTATTTGCATATCACAGCACCTTCTTCCTTTCGTATAAATTTCACGTCTGTAGCATGTCGCCTTCTTGGTGTAGCAATTTTAATGTCCAGTAGTGTATCATTTTGTTATCTGCATTTCTTCCTGGTGTAGCAATTTTAATGGCCAGTAGTGTAATATATTAATAGGTATTAATCGTTTACAAAAAATGTTCCATCAATCACATTTCATGTGATTCCCGTAGGTTTCTGGAAGTGAAAGTGTCTCTTTCGATTTCAAATATGTTTTGACAATGAAAAAGTTAAACTGTAACCGTGATCTTTGTACGTGTATAAACAACACAAAAAACTTTCGAAATTGTCCAAAAGTTGAGTGTATCGCAGGTATATGTCTTATCATTATTATGTCATAAATTTTGTTAAAATTTATTGATAACCATCATAAATAAAATAAAATAATACCATGCAAGCAGTTTGAATATTTCAAGATTGTATTTGCGTGTTAAAAATATATTATTTATTGTTGAAATTACATAGATAGATTATGTATCAAAGTTATCTACAAAAATTTGTAATCGTTTTGTTTGATGAAATTCAACTTTTATTGTATTTTTATTCAGAGCTTAATCACACACTAAACCATATTTTTACAGAATGTAAATAAGGATATTAAATTTTAATGTTAGTTTTCTTTTTGTAACAAATATAATTTTTTTAATGTTTCGGTTATTACTTGTATGTATAAATCAGAATTATGAAGGAAATTATAACTTTTTTAAAATTTATTATCAAAATGCAATGACAAAGAATTTTGTTCAGAAAAAGAGAACAAAGACTTCACTCTATAATATTTTATTATGTGTTAATAGGATCAAACAAGATCTAATAAAATAATTTTATGAATTTTATCTTGCACTAAAAACTTTAATTGTATAAATGAAAATAAGACAAGTGGTTACTTTGTGTCAAAAAGTTGCACAAAATTGCTATTGATGTCAGAATATTAATAAATAGTTTTTGAATAAAAATAAAATGGGTAATTAGTTAATTAAAATGAAATAACTGGTTGCAAATCATTGATGAAAATCCATTTTCTGATGAAGTTTTGGCATAATTTCTATTTTTCTAATTAAAACTACTTTATTTCGAACTTTCAATATTATATAATTCTGAATATTTACATCCATTTTGTTACTACAAGAAAGCTTCATGTATGTTAAACTATTTCATGTAGTTTATAATAGTATTAGATAAAAATCAAATAGCAATGAAATAATTTTGTATTTTGACACTAAATAAGTAACATGAATAGCATTGATTTTGTAA
This sequence comes from Latrodectus geometricus, assembly GCA_026290005.1. NCBI lineage: Eukaryota > Metazoa > Arthropoda > Arachnida > Araneae > Theridiidae > Latrodectus > Latrodectus geometricus. Next base: position 69,985 of record JAPDSC010083710.1, on the reverse strand, counting down.
TAATTCCTTTTATCTACTATACAATGGTATCTAATGCTTTTAAAAAAACATTGTATTGTGCTTACCAGACAATAGAACTAACCAATTAAGTAAATGAAATTTGTATTTATGTTAATTTGTTCTCAATTAATTAGGCAAAAAGCATTATATTTAAATATATTCTTTACATAAGCAAAAAAATTTTTATATTTTATTTAACTATTAAAACTACTTATTTTATATATGATTTGTGTTATATATTGTAACACATATATTAAAAATATTATATGCATGACTGTAACAAACAAGAAAAAGTAAGCATGCCCTTACTTATATGAAATTATGTAAAATATCCTGCTTCAGATTCCATCAGGATTCCAGCAAGGAATAAGGATTGGATTAATCAGGAGCTCCGCCTAGGGAAAAGGGTTTTGGTTGTGATAGTCAACCTCTTTTATGAATCAGAGTATGTTTCATTGATTCAGTGTTTTCAATATAAGGCTAGCTAAGGTGTGATAAGTTCCTAAAAATAGAACTTTCATTAGGGCTACCTATTCCATAAGTAATTGGAGGATGATGTATAGACCATTTTGACAAGATGCAAGTTTTAAAGTTTTCCTTTAGAAATTAGCATTCACAGGATGTCTGGTTGCCAAGATCTTATCTCGATGAGAAAAAAAAAGTGTTTCCTTTTCTTATTGTAATAGCTTTTTCTTTTGCCTTGCTTCATTTTTATACATTTTCTTTTTTCATTCTTGATGGATGTAAATTTTTTGAGATATGGTTTGATCTCAGGAACAAGATTGTCATTTTTAACTGCAGCTTTGAAATCTTTTACTACTTCTACACAGTTCTTAATTCTTTGTAAAATTGTATGTATCCAGCTGTATGGCCTATGATGTCACAAACAGCAGTATTCATGGTGAAACGAATTGTTAGTAATTTTGAATGCCAGTTAGCATAGTCTGCTCTTACAAGGACTGAGATATGGTTTCAGATATCTATTTTTATGTTCTACTGAATTTGCTTGAGGAAAATTGTCTGGTATCAAGTTTTAACTAATGTTAAAGGTTTAATATATTTGTTGAAGTATAAAGTTAACGAATTGTGGTCCATTATTGTTGATGTTTAGACAAGATAAATCTTGTTTTGAAGACTTCTATAATCAAGGTTATGCTCATTCTCTTGTATTTGCTTGAGCAAGTGGAAACAGTTCTACCCATTGTAGCACAATGTTCAATAATAAATATCCATTGCTTACCACTTTCAGTTATTGGCATTGGTCCGAAAAAGTTGGTAAAGGTAATCTCAAATATCTGAGAGTGGACAGGAGTTCGAAGCGAACCTGCTGGTTTAAGTAGCTTAAATAATAGTAGATAAGTAGCTTTGTAATAGTTACATTCAGGACAGTTCTTTACATAGTCACTAATAATATACTTTCTCATTCCAGTCTATTAGTAATGCCTGGCAGTTTTTTTAAATGTGCATTATCCATAATGACCCGCCATTGGATTATCATAGTGCTTTTGTATGATAGATTCATGTTCTGAAGAAGGGAGGACCTATTGAGTTTCTTTGGAATTTGCATCTGGTACCTCAATTTACCAAAAATTCCCCTTCAATCTATATGGCATGATCTCCAGTTTTCTGGGTTGATTCAAATTTTTCTCCGATTTTTTTAAAATTTTCATCTTTGAGTTAAGATTTTGCATGTCTGTAGAGCTTTTTTCAGGCTATGTTAAAATATAAGGAGGTTTTTGTTCATCAGTACGGGGCAATTGAGCATATCTGTGATATTTGCTTTTCTGTATATACATACAAAACTTCCAGGTTGTAAACTTGTATTTCAAATGCCCATCAAGCAAGTCATCCAGTTGGAGACTTCAATTAAGAAGCCATCTTAGTGGTTGGTTGGAGACCACTATGATTTCTGATCTTCCTAAATACCCACGGAAATTTTATAAAGCCCATTCAATAACAAGAGCTTCTTTTTCTGTTGTTGAATAATTATGTTCTGCCCGAGAAAGTAATCTACAGACATATACAGCAGGTTATTCTTCTGATCCATTGTTTGGCACAGATTGTCCTCTTTGGACCTTGCGCCTCAAAACCCAACCAACCAATCTGATCCATTGCCTTAAAGTAATGCAGCTGCAAGTGCTTAGTTACTTGCATCCATGTGAACAATATATGGTTTTGTTCCATCACTTTGCTTCAACACAAGAGATTTTGGAAGACATTTCTTAAGAGTTTCAAATGATTTCTGTTAGTTATATCCTGATTTCCATAAGGAATTTTCCTTTGGAAAATCACTAGGATGGTGGGAAATATCAGCGAAGTTTTCTATATAGTTTAAAACCATGAATATGTTTGTAGAAAAGATTGTAGTTTAACATTTTTAGTGTTAGTATTTTTTGAATAGATTAAACTTTCTGGGTCGACTTTGATTCAATTTTGCGTGTTCTAAAACCCCTAATATTTGACATGAGAGCATGCAAAATGACACTTCTCTTGATTAGCTTATAGCGTAAAGTATATTTAATCTCTCAAAAATAGCTTGTTGATCTGACAGATGTTATTCCAAAGTTCTGACAGAATAAATATATCATCAAAGAAAAGTGTTAGCATATTATCAAGAAATTTTGAAAATATATCAATCAATGGAATGTAGCTGGTCCTTTTTTAAGCTCGAATAGCATTTGTATGTATTGGCAAGTTCCAAAAATATATACAAATGCTGTTTTGTCTTGATTAACAGGATGAACTTTTACCTTATAATTATATAATCTAATATTGATTGTTGACATGAATGGAGTAGGTTTTGCCTTTATGCCACAAGTTATCCAATTTTGGAAGTGGGTGGGTGTGCCATTTTAATTGAATTGAATTTTCTGTAGTCTATGCAAAGATGCATAGATCCATTAGATTTAGGTATCAAGATGATGGAGATGTATACAATGATTTTTATTAAATCACTTCTTAAACTGGAAGCTTGTCTATTTCTTGTTTTAGGATTTCTTAACAGATGCCATTCTTTAGGGTAGCACAGAAATTTTAAGATGATGACCAGTATTTATTTTCTGTTCTGTAAAAGGTATTGGTTCTTCCTCTGGTTGAAAACTTTTGGTACTTTTTGAGCAGACTATTTAGATTTTTAGAAGCTGTGGTGAAAGATGTGTTCCTTCATTTTCATGCAAAAGACAAGGGTGAGGAGAAAAGTATACTGAAAAGGGTATTTTGGTTTATTGGTAGGGTATCATTTTTCCTAACTGTTAGATTATATATAAGACATCAGGACTTCATAATACTAGGTGCTTCACAGATGTAACAAGTAAGGACTCTGGAAGTTAGTTGCGCTGAAGTATGCTGAACTCTTGTAGGAGATTGTTGTTCATTATCTTTATTTATATTGTGGTTTGAGACTTCCTAGCACTAAAATATCTCTTAAATCCTGGTCAGTTTTATTGAAAGAATACTTTTTATGAATATTTGCCCTATCAATCTCCAATTTTTTTTCTTTTTTTGCTTTGCTGATTATATGTATCTATTTTCTCTATAAGATCATTTGGAGTGACCCATTAACAGCAAACATCAATAAAATGTTCCCTTACTACTAGAGGAACATGTTTTTTCTTTTGGTTCAGAAGTATTAAATTTTTCAGACCTTCTACACTTTGGATTCTGCTTATCTTTCAAAATAACTTCTGAGCTCAAAGTGATAATCTTACCAAGTTTTAGCTGGCGATTTTCTGTGATAAGCAAAAAGATGCTGTAACTTTTCTGCGGTCAACTTAAATCTTTTCAGTAGTATTTTCCTAGTATAATTAAAAAGTAAAAAACTAAGTAACTGTATTGGTTTAACACAATTTTCAATTTTTGCACCAAGTGCAGCACATTTATCTCGCCAACCTAAATTACATCATTATATATCCAGTTATCAAATACTGATCACATTTGAAATTCAACTCTGCAATCACATGCTATTTTAAATTTCAAATATTTTATTATAATTCTTCACTACTGAAATATAAAAATGCTTATAACTAAAAACTAATTTCACAAAAATGATATAATAAAAAATAATTATAAACTTAGCATCACTTAGTCGACAATGGCTTATAACCGAACAGTGAAGCTAAATCTGTAACATAAAAAAATGCAGTTTTATGTAAAGTCAAATTTTAACTAAGCGGTCAGTGGCATCCACTTTAAAAAAACATCAGTGCAGTACAATCTTGGACTGTATTGAACCGGGCAATAAAGTTTAATCTATAATGTAAATAAAATGTAATTTTATGAAAAGTCGAATTTTAATCAACCAGGCAGTGGTACCCACCTTAAAAAAATTCAGTGCAGTGGAATCTATCCCCAATTTAAATCGAGCAATGAAAATAAATCTATAAATGTACATTCTTACAAAAAAAGTTTCTAAATCAACATTACTATTAATAAATATAAAATGCAAGTATGTGAAATATTTATTAACAATGCTTAATAGATAATATTAAAATTATATAAATTAAAAGCATAAAATAACTCACCTAAGAATTGCTACTAGCAGAATTGTCGGCTCTGGTCGGACAGCAGATTTTAGAGCTCCTAAAAACTTGCTCACAATGTTCTCAGAATGATTACCTGTCCATATATAATCTGCGAGGAAAAATAATAATTCAAAATAATGAAAATGATGTGCAAATTAATTAATTTTTTTTTAACTCTTAAAATAAGTTTTCACTTAAGAAACTTAAAATAAATTTTCTGCAAAACTAACTTCAAAAACTTTCAAAAAAATTTCAAAACATAAATATTAAATCATCCACTTCAAAAGCTTAGAGTATAATCAATTAAAAACAAATTACTAATCTAATGCTTCAAGAGTTACTAGCACACAAAACAAATTTTAAACTTGTACACAATGATCATACAAAGGCATTCAGACCTGGTAAGCAAGTTTGGCACATTTCATCACCTGTATTGCCACCTAGACTTAAGCCAATTAAAATTTTGTGCTTCATCATTAGCTTCCCTTGCAATCAGAATTGTGCAATATCATGGGGTCAAAATCCAAGTAAATATGCAACTCCATTTTCTTTTTCAGCTTTTAAAAATTTCAACTGGCTCAAACAAGTTTGAAAACGACATTCGTCTTCTTTGGGATCAAAATCTTGAATTAACTTTAATTGTAGATTTGGTTGAAATGTACTAGACACTTTATACTTGCTATTGGCTGAATACAATTTTTCATCCTCAATTTGCAATTTTAGTTCCTCTAATTCAAATTTTTGTTTTTCCTTCAACATTCTTTCTTACTCCACAAATTTCTTATGAGAAGTTAGTTTTTATTCTTCAGATTCTTGTTTCATTTTTCTTTGAGTTCACTTTCCACTTTTTTATCAGTTATAATTTGTAAGGCATTTGGAAAAATGTTCATCATATTTTCCCTTTGTTATTATTTACTTTATTTTAATTTTGCAATTTGAATGAATTTTTTTCAAACGGAAATCAGATACATATAACTCTAAATACATATATTACACAAAAATAACACCATAACAAATTCTTAATTAAAATTTTCAGAGTTTAAAAAAATAAATGAAAAATAAAATTTTACTCACAATAACACTCTAATAAAATTTATTTTAGACATATTACTTTCTTTTTCTTATTCCTTCATTTTTATTTAAACACTAATAATATAATAAAATAAAATTCTTAAATACTCTGAAATATCAATAGCAGAACATTTTAAATCAATGCTTTTTATTCTTTATTTGAGGAGAGGAAAAAATTCTCTTTCCTAACTTTCACTCATTTTTATTCTAAAGTATTTATATCACAGATTGATGTCAATACAAATAATTAAGTTCAAACAATAAGTTCTTAGCTCTCAAGTCATTCAACAAAAGTAGCTTTACTTTCTATTTCATGTTTGTTCAAAGATTAAATACCAGTTGTTTAGGAGTGACATACTAAATACACTTTGATATAAAATATTTAATGTAACCAAAAAGATGTGTAACATATAATTAATACACAATTGGTTAAAATCATACTAAATGATTTGGGTTTGCAGCAATTTAAAATTCTTGTGTGTAGTGCTGCACATTTATCTCGCCAACCTAAATTATGCTACCTCACACAATACACAGTTTTCTAAATCCCAATCATGCTCAAATTTGAACATTGCAATCTTCTCCTGTTTCAGATTTTAAATATTAAATTTTTAAATATTTTATTTCAATAGAATAGAAGTATTACAAAATTAATAACTAGAAACTAATTTGACAATGATTACATAGTACAAAACAAATATAAAATAACTAAATATAATGCAGTCTAGAGTATGAGATAACCAGGCAATAAAACTAAGTCAGTAACATAAATAACCTACATTTTCATAAAGACTCAGATTTAAATTAATTGGGCTGTGGGGTTCACTTTAAAAACATCAGCATCAATGCTGTCTTGTACAAGAGAGTAATAAAACTAAATAACATACATTGTTATGAAAACTCACGTTTTAATTAATTGGGTAGTAATTTCCACCTTAAAATTCATTAGAATAAATAAAATCTAACTCTGTAGATAACCAGGCAATGAAACTAAACCAACAATGTAAATGATGTACATTTTTGGGAAAACTTGAGTTTCTAATTAACAAGCCTTAAAATTCATGATAATTCTAAAGATATATACATTAAATATTTCACAATACTCAATAAATTACTTAAATTATTATGTAATAACCGCAGTTTTAATAGAAAATATATTTGAAGTACTCTCCTAATCATCACCTACAGAATTTAAAAAAAAAAAAAAAAAAAAAAACACAAATTCAATATATTACTGTCCATACCTTTCACTTCCTACACTAATAATAAAATTCATATTTTTAAATTTGATATATACTTTAAAGAAATGACTTCAAACACTTAAATTTCAATTTAATGTACACTTTTGAAACAAAATATAACTTCAAATATTTAAATTTCAGTTTGATACACTTTCTAAACAACATAACTTCAAACACTTAAATTTCAATCGTAAATGAAAGGAAATGAACACAAAAGCTTCAAGGTTACTGAAACTACAAACAAATTTTGTGCATGCTCATATCAGGTTACATAAAAAAATAGAAAAAATACATTATATCTCAGTAAACTACATTTTGGCCCTTTTATTGTGATATCTGCTCCTAGGATTTAGTCCACAATTGTATCAATTAAAACAGAAAAATTTTGCTGAGCAATTTGCTAAACCCGAGTGTTTTTATTGAACGTAAACAAATCTAGTTCTAAATGACTGTCAAACAAAATATAGAATCTATTTATAACAATACTTATGATAAAGCTGAGTGTTTCATTTACACTACATAAATTATAAATCAATGAATTATTTTGCATATTCAACCTGAATAGGTAATTTTATACATCAACAATTTATGACAAAAATGAACTTATCTGAACAATTGGCTGGTGACAGTACTTTCATTCAAAGGTCAACTTGTTGGGTATATAACATTAGAATATATACACTTAAATCACCAAAATTTCTCAAATCAGTAAGGATTTCTTGGAAAAGAAATTCAAGCAAAAGTAAACACTATATTTAGAAAATACATCTATTGTGAATGGCGCTGGAACATTCAATAATGCCAAAAGAAATGTTGGGCACCAAATTTTACTAAGTATTTTAAAAATAAATGTGTCAATATACTCAAAGTAGAAATAGTGTTATTTTAAACTACCTTCAACACAAAAATAGTATTAATACAAACATTAAAATTTGTAGAGGTAGGACATTAGCTGCCAAAGTTCACTCTGTCTTGACCCTCACTGAAGAATTCCACTGCAGAGCAATAAAGGGTGCTCATTGGATGTTAGAAGAAGTGCTGTAATTCCATTTTATAGAAAAATTAAAGTTCAAATGTTAATCTCTCTCAAAGCATAGATGTAACTCCTAAGTGGAAAAATACCTGTAATTCTTCAAGAATTTTCAAGTGTCCATTTAAAAAGTATTAATTTTTTAACTATAAAATATTTTGGAGGTAAGAAAATCATGGTTTTATAGTCCACTAACTCAAAGAGGAAAATCTGAAAATGCTTGTGAATAGTAAAAGCAAAATTCCAAGGAATGATATATTTTTAATTACATATCTATATTTTTCATGCCATTTTCATTTTAAGAGCATTATTAGTGAAAATCTATTTCTAAATGAAATGCTTTTTATATATAATATTTTTTCACATAAAATTATTTTGTTTCTAAAAGTCAGTATCAATTTGTTATTCACAACATTCATTATATTGAAAATTATTATATGATGAAAGTTTTAAATAAATTATTGAATTTTTATGCCTTTAATTTGTATAATATTTATTTGTAATGTAATAGTAGATTTTTTCATTAATTTTGATTTTGAAATTTGAATGGTATAATATTGTATTTTAAAAATTTGAACTCAAAAATCACTTTTTCATGTTTAGTAAATAAGTAAAAAGTCAAACTTTGATACATGATGAATTCATATTTACATGTAATACTTATACTACCCTTTGTTACCCAGCATTTCATTTATTTTTATATTACTCTTTATTGAAGATCACTTTGCATATTAAATGTGAAATTAATATTTTAAGGCAAGAGTTTATATTTAAATGCAATATATTTTTTCAGGTGTTTTTAAAGATTTGTAAATAAGATTTTACAGTATCACTTTCCTGTGGCATGATGATGAAACCAGAAGTATCTAATAGACCATTAAAAGAAAAGATTGTTCAAATATATGAAGTTTTCTTTCAAGTATAATAATTTATTCTCACTATCTTAATTGCAAAGTTTTTGAATTATTGTTTGAAATTATGTGCACAGAGACCAATGAGAAACATTCAATATTTTGTGATAATGAAAATGTATTTTATAATTAACATATATTACCTAAAATTATATTTTATATTTGTATGACATTTTTTTTAATTTCCGAAGAACACCCATCTATGAAACATGTCATTGACAAACATATAGTTCATTTATTGAAGCAATCTTATAAATATTGTGTGTTTTTAAAATTCCATCATGTTTTATTTGTTTGTGAAATAAAAGGATGTATACAATATATTTAAAGTGTAAGGTGAATTATTTTCAATTACATCTTATATTTTATAGTGAATGTTTGTTGAAGAAAGTCAATGATAGCATAATGTTGTTTATAATCAATGATAGCAAAATGTGTATGCACTGCAAAAATATATATGGAAGAATCACAGGTTTGATATTAAATTGAAAATATAATTCTGCAAAAATTATGAAATTTGTGTTGTGTTTCTCATATTTTCATCTTGTTTGCATTTTCAGAATTATTAAATAAGAAAATATTAAATTCATCTACTATAATACAGTTTAACTACTATAATATAATACAATTGTACAAAAAGGTAATTAAAGTATTTCATATCAAAGATTGAATTTTTTTAAATTTTTCATTAGGAAAGACAATTTAAAATACATGAATTCATTTATTAATATTGTTACAAATTTTAAATGAAATTAATAAATGAATTAAAATAATTATAAAAAATTTTCTTTGAGTTTTGCATTGAAGAGAACAATAATTATTAATTAAACAACATTTAAAAATGTAAATTAATAGAGTATGCTTGTGGTGTAAAATTTCAGTCTGAACATTATATAGCATTAAAGGCGCAATGCGCTTGAACATGTATTGAGAATTCCTTATGCTAAATTCTATTTGCTAGTGTTTTTAATGTTTTGTTTTATGTATCACATGAAAAGTCCATAATCAAGAAATAAAATTTTTGAGCACCACATCTATTTCCTACAAATTACTAAGCTGTTGGTTTTTAAGGAAAAATGCTACCTTACTAAATCAGTGATCAAAGTTGGCATTAGCAAATCATGAATATATTTGTATTACATATTGTATTGCATACTGTGTAACAGTTATAACTAATGCTGTTCACTCACTTTTTCCATGAAATCTTTCACCTATTCAATTCTAATTTCATATTTCGTACTAGATGCAAATGAAAACTGTAACTTATAGCTGACTGACCATTGAATTAAGGGTTTTTTTTATAAACCTATAATATTTGTTTTCATTGTTAAAGTCAAGCTAAAGGGAATGTTCTCAGAAATATATTCTTTACGAAGTTTCAGAAATCAAACCTCACTTTTCATTTCTTTGTAACAGTTACCCGCAAAGCTGTTGCAAATTGGAAATGAGCACAAAATTGATTTAATATTTACTGGACATGAGATGCATTTACCTTAGCTTCTATAGCATTTCCATAAAAGTGAGTCTGTAAATCTTCATATTTCATACTCAAAGCTGCTAATTGCAGTTGTTAAATGAATTTGATAATTCAATAGCCCTTCAAGTAGTTCATGTGATATCATATGGTATATTAACAAAATGTTTTGCAATTTCTTTACAGTGATCTTAAATTAACTTCCTATTGCAATAATTTTATGTAGTACATATTTTTCATTGTAAAGTCTCAGTTAGAAGTAACTATATATGTTCTTCAAATTACTATTGTTAAAGCATTTCCCCACCCCTCTTTTATTTTTGTAACTACGCAATTGCACTCATTTTTGTATGTTCAAATATTTACAATATAATTAAATTTTGCATTTTATGTTGAGATTTATTAAAAAGTAAATTGTTTTCATTATAACTTACTTATGCCAACTGAAAAATAATTTTATTAGTAATAAAGACCCTTAATAACACTTCATTTTTAATATCTTTAAATATATTGACTACAGAATCACATAAAAATATGCTTCTATTATTTTTGGAAAGTGAAATTTTTATTTAAAATTACAATTATTCTTTATGATATTTAAAATTTTGCAGTTGAAAATATGTATGTATCTATACTCGATTGTTGCAAGAATAGAAGTTAAGTAAAGAATTTGTTTTACACATCTTGTACATTTGTAGACACACATGCAGATATACAAATAAGTTATATTTTCTAACACATCAAATTACATTTAATTTAGCGGAAAACACTCATTTATGGAAGCTCCATAAAATATCTTGCTTCCTTTACTTGTTATATTGGATTTATTTTTGTTTGAATTAAAACGCATGCATGATATATAAACTCATCAGAACAATTAAAGGACAGTGTAAGTTATAAAATATTGGTATAAGCAAATTTTTCTCATTTTCAAACTTTGTAGTATGCAAATTTTAAGTTTAACATTGCAAACAACACTTTAGTGGCAGTGAATGAGATTTGGCTTCAGCTTAATGTAAGATGAAATCGAAAAGAGTGATCAACATTCAGCGAGTGCATTATTTCAATGAGTGTGATGTCTCTACCAAGTTATATAACTGAGTTAAACATGGAGTATTGTTGGCTGATTAGAGAGGACCAACACACAGATTCCATTGAGATTTCCAGGATCCGAAGCAATCTGGAACAGTTGTATGGAGACTGAAAATGTCTGCTGAAGATAAGTGATAGTTCATAGCTGCGTATCAACACCCAATGAAGATTATTTTACATCAATGACCAGAAGACACTGAAATATGAATGACACTCTTCTTCAGCAACACACCACAGTTTCCACACAAGCTGTCTGAAACTGCCATCTTGCTGTAAGACTGTATTCTTGCTAACATTGATGTGTACCATGTTAACAGTATTGCATCATTGCACATGCAGGGAGTAAGCAACAGAGCATGTGAATAGGAGAAAATGAATGGTAAAATATTCTTTTCTCTGTTAAGTCCCATTTTTCTTTACATCCTGATAATAGGTGTATTTTCATCTGGAGGGAACTGCACAAGAAACAATTCTGCATTTGTTCACGAAATGTCAGATATGGTGGTGGTCTATGTTATCTCCATTAATAGGCACACCGATCTCCATATCATTGAAAATGGAGCCTTTACCAGTCACAGATTTAGAGATGAGGTCTTGAAACCTTTTGCAGCCCCATAAGCTGCAGCTTTTGAACATAACTTCATGTTAATGACTGACATTTTCAGTTCACATTGTGCTAACTTGGTGAATAATTTTATTTTAGAGTATGGAATCATATGAATGGAATGGCCAGCATGTTCTCTGAACAATAACTTAATAGAGCATGTTTAAGATATTCTAGGCAAATGAACTGCTGTTTGCCTACCACCCTCACAAACTCTCCAAGAACTGGAAAGAGCTCTCCTGGAAGAGTGGGAGAGAATATCCCAGCCCCTCATTTATAACCTTATTGACTAGATGCCTTCAGAAGTGTTCAATGTTGCTGGCTCCTCAGGAAAACTACATCCTCTTTTAAAAATTATTTTCTTTTAAGGAAATACCTTTTCTATTTATTTTTTCTCATATGTACAAATTGCATTTTTCCTTCTGTACCCAAATGCTCAATTAAATGCATTTTTATTTCAAATAGTCTGCTACATCTGCCAATAATATATCAAACAACCAAACAGTTCTCCCAGTGCAAGATCAACCCACAACCTGAATATCATTTAATTGTTCTGAGTTGTGTATAAATAAAGTTGAAGCTTAATATAATGACCCTCTGTGACCCAGAGCAAAGGGTTATCTTTATAATGAGTTGTCTGTGTATTGAATATAATTAAAAAATGTACACATACAGGCTTACAAGTTTAAAAAAAGAGGCGATCCTTTAAATAGATTCAAATTAAATACTTAAATTTTTCTTTGCATCAGAAATAAAATTTTGTAAAATAATTTCCTTAGCATTTTAAATTAAAACATAAAAAAAGGTCACAAAACATTTATCTTCCAAAGTAAATATCCAAAATAGTTTGTCTTTTGTTCGTAGTTGTTTTTGGCAAAATGATTTTCTATTTCATTTTAAAGATGATAAATTATGTTCTATGTTTTCTTGTCTTTCAAAAAAACATTTTAAATGTTAAACTGCATCTTTCAAAAAAATATTTTAAATATTAAACTGCACTTGAAATAATGTTTATGCTAGAAAGTGTTGGTGTCATGTTTTCATCTGATGTTGAAGCAATTGCTTCCCATGAACAATAATAGGAAATGAGTTCATTTTTGTCCAGATTTTGGATGCATTGTTGGTCATAATCAGTTCTAGCATATTTGTCAAAAACTTAAGTTTTTATCAAACTTCATTTTTTTTCAAAATTTCTTGTAGCATTTTCTTTTTAACGAAATTTTTATTTTCAATTATTTCACCTACTATTTTAGCAGTAGATCCCATTTCTTGTTTTTTATGTAATCAGCATGATGAAAGAAATTCTTGATGTTATTTTCTGTCATGTCATTCCATGCAGTTTTTATGTGGTACATATTCATAAGAATATCTATTTTGTAATCTTCACCTTCATCTAATGCAGAAACAATTCTCTGCAGAAGCAATTTCTTGTAATTACGTTTAAAGTTTTTAATGAACCCTTGATTCAAATGCTGAAGAATTGAAGTAGAGTTGGATAGAAAATATTCTATGTTAACTGATTTCAACCCTTTTATTTGGAGATGCACAATACAGATACCAATTATTAGGACACTTTTTCTATATTTAAATGTCATTTGTGCTTATCCAAGCAATGTAACCATTTCCCCAAAATACTAAATGTCATCCATAATTTAGAATTGTTTTAATAGGTTAACTGGTAAAATTTTGATGTCCTTAAAACATCTCAGAGCTTTCTCAATTTGCCAGTGTCAAGAGTAGAAGTTTCAGTGCCAGACATATTTGCACACTGAGAACCATTAGTCTCTGCTGCTGCCACCCTTCTTCCACTTGGAGTTTTGTATTTGAAAATATCTGCCAAGTTTCATCTTATAAAATAATCATGTCTCCTCCCCATTAAAAATATTGTCTGGAGCATAGTTTCTAATATATTTTACTCTTTCTTCTTTTCATTTCTCAACTGTTTCTTTGTTGGCAGCACTACTTCCTCCACAAAGTTTCCAGAATGAAAGACAGCATCTTACTTTAAACTTTTGCAACCATCAATCTGATTCCTTGAATGCAATTTTTTTTTTCCTCAATGCCCATTTGTTGTGCAAAACTTAATGTTTTGGCCTTTAATAAATTTCCATCTATTGGAATAATTTTTTATCACATTATTTTTAACCATTTGTATAATTCATTTTCAAGCTTCTGAAATTTCCATCACAAGATCAATTTGTAGATGATTTAACACCCAATTATTCTTTTCCCAAAATTGAATTCTGCCAGTTAATTATACCAAATTATGTGCTTGCACTGTGACTTTTTTTCATCCTTTTTTTTTTATCTATCTCTTAAGGTTTTTAGTTATCTTACATCACATTTGTTTGACACTGCCACCTTGTTTAGAAGTGAAGATGTAATTCTCATTGGCAAGTTTGATTTGCATCAAGAAAAAACAATCAAAATGTTCACTTTTTCTTTCATCAGAAGCTGAACAACAGGGGCCAGACAACCCCTTCCCTCTGCAAGCTGCAATATCATAGTTGTGTAAATAATCTTAAGCGTATATTGTGAACTTCTAACTTTTTAAGTAGAGAGAATACTACATTTCTACTAATCCTCCCATCACAGGAAACAGAATTTTAGTCCTGACTTCTGGATATAATGAGACTGTTTATTTAGTAGAATGGTATTCTTGGCTGGGTAACTACACCTCCAACATTATTTGTCGAATTTCATCAAAAACACTGAAAGAAGTTCTACAATTATTGGCAATACAATAATAACATTTATTTTAAGTTACATATTTTGAAACATTCATTTTGGAAAAATTTTTGCAGGATTCAGATGTATTGAGATTAGATGATACTGGACAGTTGTTATATTGGAAGCAAAATAATATAGAGTGTATAGGAAAAGAGTTGAGGATGTTATCACTAGTTATATTTTAATGGAAAGGTATGAATAATGTGAGGTTATTACAATGAGCTTTGTTGTTGTTGTCGTGTGCCAGCCAGGCTGGCAATATGGGGTGCGCTGCTCTACTTTTCCAAATGAACCATATTTGGTGTGGAGTCCGACTTCCTCAGTACACACATGCCTTAGGTACCCGTTTATAGGGTAGGCAACCATTCACACACAAAGAAAGGACAAAGACAAGAAAGAGAGAGAGAAAGTACATCCATGCCCGAGCCAGGATTCGAACCCAGGTCCCACCCATGTGTAGTCAGGTGCGCTAACCACTACAATGAGCTTTAACAGTATGTATTAAATTCATATATAGCAAGCAATATATAGCTCATTCTTTTTTTACAAGTTTTTTAATATTTTTTTTTATTCCAATTTCTCTCAGTTTTTTAATATTTCTTTTTTACTTTTTTCTTTCTCATCACATAAGTTATTAAAGAAAATGAATTGTTTCTTTCAATTGTTGAGTTAAGAGTGCAAAAATTGCAAGAGTGTGAAGAGCAAAGAGTGCAATACACTTCAGCATGTTATCAAAAATATAGCATTAGAAAATATTAATCATGAATTTTCACCTGAAAATGAATTAAATATCTAATTGTAAAAATATTTAATAAATTAAGAAAAAAGATTTTTAAGTTAGTATACTTATTGCAAAATATGTGAATTTAGAGATAAAATATCAAAAAATTAATTATTCATCTAAGAGTATAGTTTTTAAATAAAAAAAAAAGTTTCAAAATATTATCTTCTTTGTCTTTAATTTGTGACAGGAATTTTTTACTGTGAAAGTAATAAATTTCTTGTATTGTCTAATATATTATAAGTTATGTATTTATTTTATTGAAACGCATAAGTGTTAATAAAACTAAAACTGGTATCTGCATATCTGTTTTGAATTGTTTTTACCACTTGCATTTATGTCTTTTTTGTAACAAATAATTTAATTTACTAACATTAAAAATTTAATATATAGTTAAATTAGTTTGTTGATAAAGTTGTTAAAGTTCATTTATGAAATCATTTATTTTAGATTAAAAGTAGGGACTGTTATTTCAAATTGAAGTTTAATTTACATTTTAATGTGGGAGTGAACTATTATGTGTCAATAGAGGGTACTTCTCTCAAGTATATATTTATTATTATGCTATTACAGTTGCTTTTAATAATAGAAAATCAAAAAAATGAGATAAGAAAAAATAGGATTAGAATGTGAATTGATGAAAGGTTGCTTAGCATACATTGTGTTGTCTAAAGCTTTTAGCTATATCTAAAAAGAGAATTGTTATTTGTTATGACTTCATAAAAATTGTTAGTTTAAAACTGTTTTATTGTTTTAATTATTTTTTTTATTGGAAAATTTTGGATTTCATTCATTTAAAGATTTCTTTTGTATAAAATTTTTGTTTCAAATCATTAACCTAGTAACAGAAAATTATTAGCAAATTACTTTCAGAAGGAAGACCTACTTAATTTTGCTGCTGGTTTCTGGCAAAAGTATCAGTTATGTTTAGATGAAGAAATAGAGAATAAGTTTTGTATAATAGGGGAAAAACTTAAAGCTGTGCTTTATGAAGATGATGAACTTAAATTCAAAAAATATCTTTGGAAGATAATATAAATAAATTTGAAACATCACACATTGTTAGATTATATCAGAGAAACTGAAAGTGCTAACAAAAAAACATAATTAAAACATAACAAAAAACGAAAATGTAATTAATAATGCTAATATTAAAAAGTTAAACATGTATCAATGTGAAGTTTCAGAGGATCAAATGTTTGGGTTAATGTAGTAAAATGGAAATTATTGAATAATTAAATTAAATGATTAGAATCTAAAATAATTATGTAATCAACTGAGTATATAATTATAGTAGGTAAATTACTCAATATATTAATATAATTATTCCAGAGTAGTTAAGTCAATTAGTTGAGTAATTTTTTCTAGAAACAAACAGTAGACAAATTATTATTATTAAATTTTATAGTAATGATTAGAAAATGAAAAATTATTTAAATTGAAATATATTGTATTTGTTCAGTATTCATTTTTGTTATTTAAGTTTTGCTTAAATGTTCTGAAATTTATAGAAATTATTTATATAAATCTTTAATTAGTAGAAAAGAGCATACAAACATTTATATAAAAAATTAAAAATATTATTATAAACAATATTTAAGTAATTAATGTAAATAATTTTGAATGCTTAGATGAAATCATTTCTGTTGCACTTGTAGATTCCATTTAATGTTTTCTAAGTAATCATTAACATTAAATTAAAAATGCTCATGTTTTAAGAAGTATTTATCATTATCAATTGAAAATATAATTAAAAAATATTGAGTTTATTTACTTATATGTTTTTATTACATGTATCTTTGATTCAGAATAATAGGTGAGGTAATATAGGTTCAGAACACAAATGTTGACAACTTCTTAAAAAGAATTTAGTATGTTTTCTGGAAAGCTGTGTGCAATTTTTGAGTATCTTTGGGAACTGTTTATTGAAAAGCCATAATCAAGCACCAAAATTAAAGTATTCTCTAATGAAGCTAATAAAGTAACTTGATTCTCTAAACAAATAGGAATTCATTGGTTCAGGAAATTTGTTATAGAATCTAATTTTGCAACATAAGAGAATGATAATTATTTTATCTTGAAAAACAGTTAAGAATTATAGCAGTGATGGTGTTCTTATCAGTGATTAATAGTAACAAAAATATTTTTGTTTAAAATTATTCATCAATAAAGGAAACCATCAAAGAGTTTTAATACTTCATTCATGAATAGAAAACTTCTGTGTAAGAAATAATTTTCTTTACAAAAATGTGCCAAAATAGAATTAAAAACTTGCTTTCAAACAGTGCTAAGTAAAAATGTTCTACATTTATAAAATAACAAACTAACTTAATCAAAGTATAATTAATCTGCAATTGAATACTTAAAAAAAAAATTGTACTTTCTGATTATTTGTTGGAGATTCAAGAATTCACATTTTATTTTCTCTTCTGAACCCATTCTTACTTATTTTTCATCCAAAATTGATAGAAGCCACTCCAGGGTAAGCAAGACATTTGGAGTGCATCACAGTTTACTGAAAGCAACAACATCTATGAAGAAAAAATATCAAGAATGAATAAATTTCGACAACAGAATTGAATGGCGCAGCTATTGTGGACCAACTGATTTCATGGATAGTCCTCAAAACTATAGGAAAAAGAGCCAATCAGCACAAATATGCATTTATATGATTTAAACATCTAAACATATTTATTACTTCATGAATAATAAAATTATTAATTTATTATGAATTTTTAAATTTACTTTAGCAAATAATTCTATATTTTCCATATCTTTGCATTGAAACTTCTTTATAAGGGACTGAAAAGTTTTCTTAAAATTTAGATATAGTGGTTAATCAGCAAAGCAAATAAGTAGTTTGTGAATAATCAGGAATTCGTTATAGATCCAATTATTGATTATGAAGCTACATAAAGCTATAGAAATAGGCACATCAATTCATTATTTTGTGACTGAATTCTCACAGAATAATATTGCTTGAAATGCCCAAAATCTAAAATTTCAATACATAATCAGTCAATATTCAGAATATCTCATTAGAAGTCAAAGTTTTAATTAAAATATAAAATATTTATATACATACTTCTGATTGTTTCGATGTAAATATTAGGGGAATAAAGTAATCTCTAAAGTCTTTTTTTCAATTGTTTTGGAAACTGCTGAATAATTAACGAACAATATTATTATTTCAGTGAAAGTAACTATTAAAATATTTGTTTTAAATTCACAAAACAAATGAAAAAAACATGAATGGGAAGATTATGATTTTTAAAGTATAGCAAATATATGATTTTAAATACTTCAAAAAAGAATTTTATGTAAAAAATTCCAATTATATTTTGTAAATCATGGAATGACTTAAATTGCATCAAACATAGAACATAAAATTAATTTTTCTAAAACTTTTTTTTTTTCATAATTTACAACCTATTAATAATTTGATTTATGTGTATTTAAATATTAATGGATTTTTAAATGGTTTAATTATATTTATATTCACAAACACATTTGAATACATTTTACATTTTCTTTTAGGGTGAAGATCCTTCTCGCTCAAATAGTAATTTTTGGGATGAATTTTTTCTTTTAAGGGTATGAGACTATATGGAACCTTCAAATATACTTAATAACTCTTACATTTTGTATTTGCTTTATAGTTTTTTTATTTGTATATTTATTGTTTTGAAGACATGATTATTTTGAAAGTTCTCTATGTTTGTATAATTAAATTAATGTTTATTTCAGTGTTGATATTTTTTGTATTTATTATTTTGTATGTATACAAGGTCATTCAGCAGTCATTAAATATTTTAAAAATATTAATTTAGATATTTTTAAAAATAAATTGAGGCTTATTTCAAGTGCATAAAAAAAAAAAAAAAAAAAAAAAAAAAAAAAAAAACCCCAACAATTCCATGGGTAGACCAAAAATAAGCAATTGAATAATTTTTTAGGCCGCCCAAAATGCTTTTTATTTAACTAACAGATGCCTCATTATTTGAAAACTGCTTACAAACTTTGTAGTATTTGCTAAATTGTCTATTCTTCAGCAACATTTTTGTGAGACTGGGTAAAGCACATTTACTACATTAAGATGGTATGGCAAACAGTGTTACCTATCAATATTTGCCCTATATACTGTAATGTTTCTAGTAATATATTAGAATATACTAACATTATTGAAGATTTGTGAATGCACCCATCAAGAATTCTGACAGACAGCAATTACAAGATGTCAGATCAAAAGACTTGAAACATAAAATAATCATAAAAACAAAACCTCAAGAGATCTTCCTTTAGTGTTACATATTAAGTTTTGTACTTGCCAAAAAATATCTTGTGTTGCTCCATCTTGTTTTAAAATGAATTTATTCAGTGCTAGTTACTGTTGCAGTTTTGGAATTCTGTTATTCTGTTATGATTCTGCACAATTTTTTCTAGTGATGAAACTATTTTCACAAACCCATATCTCCCTTACTCAAAAAATGGATCAGTTAAAATATTGTGAAATTACATCAGGCAGTCACAAAAGTTGATGCAGGATGCATCAATAATGGAATGTGGGTTATCTTTGGTTTATGCCCAAAAGTTCTGTTGTATAACATTACTAAGCTTCATCTGTGGAAATAACAGTGAAAAGACAGTCTTGCTGCTTTTCCATTTAATGCAAAATTTTGATAAATTAAAATTTTTGATTTAAGAATGTCTATAGATCTGTTGTATTATTTATTCTCCATTGTTTTTAAAAAATTTTAAATTAGGATCTCTGCAGGTTATTATACAAGTGTTCCTGAATGCGAAGATTTTCCAATAATTCAGTAATTTTGTTATTTAAAAATAAATATTTCACAATTTTATCTTTTAATGGTAAAAGTTTTTAAATTATTGAGATTGATAAAAATCAAAATCTCAAAAAAAAATTTTTTTTTTGAAATCTAACATTTAAATAAATTTCAGCAAAACTGTTGGTAAGGAAATATTTCTTACCTTTTTATTGCATAAACAGTTGAGGTTATTAGGGAGCCATCTAAAGACATTTCAAAAGAAAATCATTTTGATATATACTTTCTTTTCCCTTTTTTTTTTTTTTTTTTTTTTTTTTTACCATTTTCACAGCAATACTTTAAATTTCCTTATGTTGGACAGACAAATATTAATTTAATATAAGAATAATTTATGTTGTGTATTAATTAATGATATTTCAGAGAAATATTTATTTCTCAAATTATTTTCTGTATAGGACTTATTTCTAATTAAAAAAGATGTTGCACAATCTTATTTCTTATGAAAGACTTACTTCTAATTTAAGGAAAACTATGACATAATATATAGACTTATTTCTAATTAAGGAAGACTATAATTTGGTCAATATTACTTTTTTTTTATTTTTTTTATTTTCATATGAATGCAAAGAAATTTTTAAAAAAATATCAGAAAAAGTAACATTTACAAGACCTAATATCTTGAAAAAATTTAAATTTTACATCAATTAAATTAATTCCATAGACTTTAACTGGTATGTTAATTAATTTTCAAGCATTCTGGTACTTGAATGATGTATATATGATGAATTGTTCAGGAAATTGCTATCAGACACGTTATTATAATAATAATTTGTTTTCATTAAATTTAGAATGCAGTCTTATAGTTCCAATGTTTCTCAGCCTTAATTTTCCATCCATTAGATAGAGGGGGAAAAATAGGATTTATTTGCACAACATATTATTTGTCAATCATTAGAAATCAACTATTATATTATATCTTGAATGCTCTCAACAGACTTTTAGACTTATCAATAAAACTGTAGGTCACAGGTAGTTTAGAACATTTGTGTGTTAAGTAATATTGATGTTAAAAAGAGGAATTGATTCTCATTACATCTATCATTTTTTTTATTAATTTCATGTGCATAGGATTTTATATAAATCTATATTTTATGTTTAACAATAAATATTTTTCTTTGTGCCTTTCAGCCAAATCTTTCATTTTTGGAGTCTAAATTTGTGAATTTAACATTTGAAGAGGTGTGCTCTCTCAAGGTATGGCTTGAATTGTTATCAATGTTTTCAAATCTGTCATAAAAAAGCATAAATAGGTTATTTTGTACTAATTTTACATATTGTCTAAAAACATTTTAAATAAAAGATTATAATTTCTGGTATATCTAAGTTTAAATTGTTTTACAATAAGAACTAAAGTTATCATAATTCTGTAAATTTTTTTTCATAATTTAAGATAAATTTGTAAAAATTTCTTTAATATACTTTATAAGCGTTCTGTTGATTTAGAAGTAAACCATGTTTTCAATATTGATTTTCCATTATTCCATTCATATTTTAATTTGAAAGAATTTAATAACTGAGAAACAGTCTTCATAAATGTTATATTGATTGCAATAATTTACATTGAAGCAAAATATTTTTAATTGATTATTTTCAAGCTGCTTTCAAGTTTGGTAATATTTTTGTTTAAAAAGTATGTAAATGTTTAAATTCATTAATAGATGGTAGAATTCTTCTGGTATTTATCTCATTTTGTGATGTGTGAATTTTATCCTTTCATTTATAAAAATGTATTCTGGATTATTTTAAGTAACGTGGAAAAATCAATGCTGAAATGGAGCATAAATATGATTCCATTATCATTATTTTTGATAGAAAATCTTAATTATATATATGGGAAAGAATGAAAAAGATACGTGTTACAATATTTTGACATAAGAAAAAGATAAGAAGTTTAAGGTTGTTTGTTATCAAAATAGAACTTATTGTGTATCACACTTTGTGTAATAAATATAAAAATTGTGTAAATTTGAAAAATTTTCTGTTCTCATTTAAGAAAAATAAAAATAATTTTTGTAATTGATTTCATTTCTGCATTTAAGTTTATCATCAACTTTCTTCTAATTTGTCTAAAAATTGTCAAATATTTTTGACAAATTTTGGCTAATATAGAAAACAAAGTTTTAGAATGTAAAATTTCTTTTAACATATAATCTTACAGTTTCGGTTTTACAGAAATTTAGTACATTTTCTTATGTTTT
The DNA here is from genome assembly GCA_026290005.1 of Latrodectus geometricus. Classification (NCBI taxonomy): domain Eukaryota; kingdom Metazoa; phylum Arthropoda; class Arachnida; order Araneae; family Theridiidae; genus Latrodectus; species Latrodectus geometricus. The sequence continues at coordinate 47,486 of JAPDSC010083710.1, read as the reverse complement.
TCATAGCACTATATTTTCATTTATTATCACTTTTTACCATTTCATACACATTAAATAGTATGCAAAAATATTTTTAATGTATACTGGTTGATGCTCATTAGTGCTTAGGCCTATATTTAAACATATTTCCTGGGTTTGACTTCGGTCTCACACATGGATGTCTGTGAGTGTATATATATATATATATATATATATATATATATATATATATATGTATGTATATATGTAGAGCTAGAGAGATTTTCAAAATTCATTTTAAATTGTTGGTCCCAATTAAATTTATCTCCAAGAGTGACCTTATACTAAAAAACTGGTTTGTGAATAGAAGAAACTTTTTAGTATCTATAATGTTAGTGATTGCATAAATTAATTAACTGAATCTTAGTTCTATTTAAATTATTTTTAAATTTTTTTATTGTTTTTTTTTATAAATTTTGCAGAAAAAAGTAACATATTTCATAATTTAGAGATTAATGATTTACATTTGAAGTAATTAATAAATTATAATTCGGAAAACTAGTTTTTAATTATGTTTGAAGTTACTAACTTTGATAGAATCTCTACTAATATGTGTAAGGTATATTTTGGAATATTTTATATCATATTTTTTCATTTTGTAATTACTGATTAAATTTTTTGAACAAAACACTTATCAAAGATAGAAGTTTAACAGTGTATCTTTTGTGAAATGAAATATTAAACTATTTTTATAGTTGTTTTTCAGATTTAGACTATTTTTATGAATATATCTGTTAAAATATATCTATGTTCAAAAATTGGAACCAAATTAGAAAAATATGGAATGAAGTATCTTAACTGAACAAATTACTATTTAAATGATTTGGTATTTTCAAGCATATTGCCAAATGATGTATGGGCTGTGTCTTAATGGTACAAAATTCAAATCTGCATATATTTAGCAACTCAGTGTAAAAGTCTTTCATCGGAAATAGTAGTCTAGTAATAGCTGTCTTGTGGGTAAATTGATTATATTTTTCTGTAATAACTTTAAAAAAAAAATTAGAAAAATGACTAGATAATTGCAACAGACTACTGGCTATAAATATTGCATTTTACCTCCAGGAAGTTGATTTAGACTGGTAAAATATTCTGGGCTCTTAAACATCTGGAGAATAAAAGGAATAGTAAATCGTTCCATGATGATTATAAAAAAGACTTAGAAGTGACAAATTTCTTATTTACATGGTATCATTCTTGATAATTATATTGACTTCTACACCTACAGAGGTTCAACCACTTGTAAGCACTCTTACATCAATTGTTCTTGTGTCTCGTTTGTATTCATTTGAACATACTGTGGGGAGTCTTCCTCTTCTGGACTATGGTGATACATCTCATACAGTATATCTTGAAGAATTGTTGGAAGTAGAAAATATTTTATAAGTAGATTAGCCATAATATTTCGTGAACCTAAATCCCATTCAATTATTCAGTCTCAGTCGATATTTAAATGTTGAATGCTTGCTGTCAGCAATAATTAATCATTTCTGTAAGGAATTTTGCAATTAATTGCAAAAAATTAAAGTAATTATAAACAAATTGAGTAATATAAAAATTACTGGCTAAAGTAATCATTTGCGTGTTACAATTCTTGAATATTATATTGACTTCCAAATCTGTAGAGGTTCAATCACTTGTATGTGCTCTTTCACCAAAATTATGAATTTTCATTTGAATATATTGTGAGTAGACTTTCTCTTTTGGATTACAGTGATAACCTCATCCGAAAGTAGATCTTTCAGGATTGTTGGAAGTTAAAAATACATTCAATGAGTAGATTAGCTTTACTATTTCATGAACTTAAATGCCCTTTGAATGTTTAATGCTTGCTGTTAGTAGTAATTAAGCACAAATTAAACTGGGGTAATAATTGCTAAACAGGTATAATCATATTAATGCAAGAATGGATATTTTTAGAAATTTCTGTCTATTATTGGGCTGCATTTGTAACTTCCTTTTTTTAAAAATGTGTTTGTGTTCTTTTACATTCTTCTTTGGAAAGTTTTGTTAATGTGTCTTCTATACATTCTCACATCTAAATGTGAAATAATTGTAAATCACATTCAGATGTGAGAATGTGAGATTGAAAAGCAAATGAATATTGCATACTAATCATAGCATTGGAGTATGTTACAATTTGTATAAACACTTGCTTAACATTGCTTTAATAAAAAATTATAATTTTTTACTTTTTGTGTATTGCTTAGTAATTTGTCATTGCTTGAATGAGTAAAATTTCTTGTGCTTTGGTTAAGTAGGAAAAAAGATTATATGCTTGTAAATAATTAGTTTTATTTTGCTTATTATTTATTTTAAGAGACTCACTCCCCTTAAGTACCCATTGTAATAAAACAACAGTTTTAAAGATAGTCTTCACCAATAAGAAATAATATCTACTAATTAAAGGTGATAAATACTTGTTTATATTAGTTTTATTATTTGAGATTTGTTAAAAAAATGTATAAAGAATCTTGGGAAAATGCCTTATATTTCTAAAAATATTCCTCATATTTCTGTCAATTTCATATCTGCAAAAATATTTTTTAATATTGCATATTGATTTATTTTAATAACGCTTCTAATATAAAACTCAGAAATAGCCTATAACATTATATTTAACAAATTGCAGTTAAATTCAAACTTAGTTTCTGATGAAAATATGCTTAATTAAAGATATTTTAAGTTGAAACATATTTCTCTAATTGCAAGAAATGTGATAAAAGACTCAAGTTTAAATATCCTTTTAATGATAAAAGTAAAGAAACTGCTTCATTGTATGTTCAAGATTAGTTAAATTTTTATCAGAAACATCAATAATTCCCCCCATCTCTTTATTTGATATAGTTTTTGTTGATTTAATATTGGAAAGGCTGTAGCTATTGAATTATTAGGCAAAGAATGTAAAATATTGCTTCCTTTTAAGCAATGTTCAAAATTAATATAACATTAAGATTTTGATTATTATCTTCTAAACTATTTAATAGCTTTTAATGTTTTGTGGAAGAGGCTCATAAACTATGCAAAGAAATAACATTGAACAGTTATAATAAACATGCATGCTTGCAATCACACTCATGGGAGTCTGTATATATAATACTATAATTACAGAATGAAAAAATGGGTTAATGGTGTAATGGGTTTTTTTCTCACACACAGATAGAAGCCCTCACTCCATAATTTCTTGCTCAAAATAAACTAGGCAAATTGGGTTTTTTTTAAATTGGATTACTCATTTAATTAATGTGTGTTCAAGTCCTGAGTGTAATTTGAAGGGAGTGGTAAGCAGAATCCCTCGTATTGACTCATAATTTTTGCATCTCTATAATATTTGCTCCATACTAAAAGGATTTAACTGTTCACAGAAGTTAGTGGAATGAAAACAGCAAGTAATTTTACAAAAACTATCTCAGCCCTCTTGACACAGTAATGTTTGAAATTTAGCATAGATATTGTGAGAACCTAGAATGTGTAGCATGCTTCTTACTCTTATTGAAATAGATTGCTGAAAAAAGTAACCAAATTTGGGAATGATGGTAATCCAGTTTTTCCTTGTTTATAAAACATACATGCCATATGTCAGTATAAATGATTTGTATCTTTGATCCAAAACAGTACTATATTCCTTTCATCTCCTTTCAAATTTTGATACAATAGGATACTTTTCTTTAGTCTGATAAAAAATTTTTTAATTTTATAAGAAAATCAAAGTGTTTTTTTGTAATCTTCCATTTTAATGTAATTAAAAGTTTAGTTCTTTTTGTTTGTGTTGTAAAACAGCTTAGTTTAAATTTCTCATTATAGGAACATTGTGTAGGGGTGGGCAGACTTTCTGGGTCACAAGCTACTTTTAAATTTTTATTTGTCTAATCATCACTTTTAATGACACTCTGGAATTACACTAGTATATTTTTATTAAAAAATCACATCAGGGATCACCTTAAAATGTCTTAATGATGCACCGGTTGATTGCAGTCTTTTTAATACCCACCCTCATTTTTTAAGGGTATGCACACTCATGGACCTGGTCTACGCTGACCACGGGGGCATGCAACAACAACATATAGAAGAATATAAAAACATAATTTTCAAAATTGTCCCTTAACTTACAAACTATTTTAGAGAATGTTCTTATTCAATAAAATGTAATTCAACAAATAGCAAGCACTTATCTACCCACTGCAAGAATTATTTACCTATTCATTTTATTTCTTATTAAGCGGATGTGAAATTTTAGCTATATTACAAAACTTTGTTTTTCACTTAGCTTGTAGGTTTAGAGTGTATTTAGGTACTTTAATTTGAAATTTTACTTTGTAGTAGGAAATGTTAAAGCATTGGATAGAGTACTTGCATTTATAGATCTTGCAATTATTTAATTTGATTTTTAATTGAGCATAAAAAATCTTTTTTTTTTTTTATTTATTTGAATTTATCTAGCTATTTTTATATTATAATTCCATAAAGGATATTTTATAAAATAGCAATTATTTTATTTTATCCTTTTGTATAATATGTTTGTATAAATTGCATGTTTTTATGTAATTGAGAATAAATTATGTGATTAACTGAAGTACGGTGAAGAGTTTCTTTTATGTGCACTTTTATTAAGTTGGATATGAACATGAAATGAATCCGATCTATAATAACAGAATTAATTTTTCAGGAAACAATTAATACATTATTTTATCAATGTGTTCGAATTTTAATGGATGGAAATCATATACGCTGCCTGAATTCATTACAGGTAAGCTTAATATTACTTTTTTTTGCATTGGCTTATATATTTGTTAGTAAGATTATCACTTTTTTATATTTTTTAAGTACTTAATAAGAAAAATTGTTAAAATCATGATAAAATGTAAATTGCTATCATTTTAGTATCATTTAGTTGAAATGTTTACTATCAGTATCAGATTTTTTCATTAAAAATTTTGTTACATTTTACAATTTTGTTATGCAAAATTTGTTGTGTAAGTATTTTACTTTTATTCATATTAGTAAATTTTGCATATAGCATGAAATATCTGATTCTCTTTTATATTAACAGCATTTTATTTCGGAAAATATGCTTAAGTGATTTTTGGTTTATGATTATTTTAAATATTTTTCTATAATCATATAGCTTTTCTTTAAAATATATATTTTATGTTTGACTAAAATGATATCTATTATGTAAAGGAAAAGCACTTCCTGAAGAAATTCATGTACTGAAAATCAAAGAGAAGCATTTGAAGGAGATGACAAATGAACCGGAAAAAGATGCACTAGAGTTTACTGACAAATCTGAATGAATTTGTAAATTAACATTAATTGTAAAATCAAATACATGTCATAGTGGTGCTTCAGAGAAGCAACAGTTATTGCTCAATATTAATAATGAATTGACTGTGAAATCTTTAAATGTAAAAAGTTAGTATTATATCTAAAAGGAATATTTTGTTTGAATAAGTAACCAAGAAATGTGAAAATATTGAGTGATGAAAGAAATAGAAAAATCTAGAATAACGAAATTAATTAATTTGCTTTTTGTACAATTTCATGTTTGTCAATTTATATAATTTTTCAATTGTCTCAAACCATACAATTTCACAATTGTATGTGAAATTGTATGGTTTGAGACAACAGAAGAAAAATTTACATTTATTAAATAATAATTGGGAGAAAAATCATCCTTGAAACTGTATCTAATAGTTGTGTTTATTTTGAATTAGTATAATTATTTAAAAAGTGGTTGTTATAAACATCTTGAAATACTCATTAAAGTAATAGATTGGAACTAATGAAGATGTTTAAAATCTAAATTACCCACTAATGTATACAATGTGTAATTCAATAATGTAAAGAAAATTGATTATTTACATAAAACATTTTCTGTTGTAGCTATAAATTTATTCAAGACTTTTGAAGTAATTATTAAATTTAATTTTAACTTAAAGAAAAAAATTCTCACTAGTTTTTACAATTATTTTTTATCTATCATTAAAAAATATAATTGAAAAATATTGCAGATATATCATTATATACTTATTTGCTCACGAACAAGGGGTTATATTTACAGGGTTTGTTAAGTAATGAACATGTCTTTTTTTCTGATGTGACTATCAATTGCATTGTGCTCTTTTTAGTGGGAAATAATAGTGAGAGTTTTGCCTTCCAAATGCAACTGGTCTTGGATTATTTGTAACAATTCTAGTGTCAGAAAATCATTAAGTGTGAAACTTATTTTTGCACATTTTAACACAGTGGAATGATCACTCAAACAATGATACGCCATCAAATTTTGCATGCAGCTCTGGTGGAATGCTGTGAAAGTGTACTAGATGCTTTTACAAGCATCCAACAATGACTGCTTGTCAAGTTTCCAATACAAGAAAAGCATAAACTCTTTCAAATGGGGCTGGGAAAATGTTGCTAATAAACACCTTTTTGAATGTATACTAGAGACCAGGACTGACTATATTGTGCTGCTGGTTTTCTATCTTTTAAAATGAGACTGTCTTCTCAGCACACTGACACTCTGAACATTCGTTTTTTGTTGTACATTGGATAGTGACCAAGCATTTCCAAATGTAGTCTATGCAAAGGTGTTAACGAACAAACAATAACCAGTTTTGCACTTTGAAGAATTGTTGGAATTAAGTGAAAATAATCCAGATTTTAATTCTATCATAATCGAAAACAAATTATGGATAATTATGATACAGAATCGAAAGAGAAGAGATCTATGTGACACATTTAATCATCTGTTCATCTGAAAACATCACTCATGAGCAAGTTTCACATCAAAACTTGCTCGTAAGCATCAACTTCCTAAGAGTATATATAGAGTTGTCAGGCTGTACACTCATAATTTTTGTGAAACTCTAGAGAGATTGAAATTTAGGGTAACTTGGGTGAGGAGTGACATCAAAAACTCAATGAAACTCCACCATAAACCTTCATCATCATCAATCACTTAGTCTGGAATAAAACCACAGTGGGAATCCAGACTTTCTACAGTCCTGACTTAACTATTTATGATGTTTTTGTTTTCCAACTTTAAGAAATTACTCAAAGGAAAACTGAGAATCTACAGAATATTCAAGCTCCTGTTACAAAGTTCCTTAATGTTATCAGACATTATGAAAAAGGATTTCCAAGGACTTTAACAGTCATAGAAATTGCATTATGCATATATATTGATGCAGAGTTTATATCATTTATACAGATTGGATTAATGAATTAGTTTTTATGAAACCATGATCATTATTTTTTTAATGCACATTGTATACTGCATGCATATCATTATACAATGATATTCTTCTCTTATTCACTTTCACCCATAAGATTTTAGCTCATTGTATAATACTCATGCATATATAATTTTTGCTAATTATATCTTATTTTTTTGGTATGTTTATGATTATATCATATGTCACTGTTCTCATTGAAATATTAGTAACTGCCTCCATTTTTGTTGTGGAATAAATAATTAATAATCTATATATTATTTTTTATTTAATAATTTTCTTGAACATTGTTTTGGACGAGTGTAATAATACATTTTACATCTATGAATAGATTCTCTTGATCATCTATTCTTAATATCTGTTACAAAATATATGTACTTTTTTGTATATATTGATATTTATATTTTTAATTTTTGGATTTTTTTTTATAATGTTAAACATAATAAATAAAAGGAAATGAAAATCAGATCTAATCTCCATGTCTTTTAAAATGGTTTCTCTTAACAAAGTACAAAGAGAAATAAAATCTGTAATATACCTGAATTCTTGTATATACAAATAGGATATGATTGGGTTTACTGTACATGTATAATATATTACTGTATTTCATTGTAATTAGATTTTTAACTTATTTTCATAGACAATGTGTGCATTAGTACAAGGAGTTTATGGAAAAACTCATAGTGATTATGGTTTTGATGCCATAGATTTGTTAATAGGTTTTTCATCTGCTGAACATCAAATGCAGGTAATATTTTTTGAAATATAAAATAATAAAACTTTTGTGTAAAATAATAATGTTTATTGCAATCTTAATGTAAAGCTATGAAAATTAGAAATAGAGTGATGCATTTCTAAATAATTAATCCCAAATTTATGGTAATAAATTGTTCAAATATAAGGAATCCTGTTAGTACAATGATTATTTTTAATTATTTTTATTTTAGTAACTGGTACATTTTTGGGAAAAATCAATTTATTGTCAAAACATATAATATTTGATTTATTAAATATACTTGTATTATAAATGTTATTTACTCTTTTAATATTTGAATTTCTGAATGTAGAAATATTTTTACTAAATTCTTTGTGGTTGATGGTAAAATGAGAGTGTCTCTTCTTGATGGTAGAATTCAGGAAAAAAATTTAATGTGAAGAAAATTTAATAAGGTAATAAGGGATACTGTTAATAGAGTATGACTTAAGTAAATGTTCCTTTACTTCAAAGAACTTCACTTTACAAACATAATTTGTTTTGAATCTTGCTCATAATATGAAACATTCTGTAATGAAAATAGTTTTTGGCATAAGAATCAATGTGTTTTCATTCTGAGAAATAATAAAACACATATATAATAATATTATTTGCCAGTTTTTACGTAATTATTTTATTTATGCTTATGCTTTATGTTTAGCAAATAGGAAATATAGTGTTATCTTTGAATAAATTTACTCAGGATAGATACTACCTCATTAAGGTGATGTTTTTTTAATGTCGGATATAAAGGTATTCAATGCATTAAGCATTTTTTATGTTTCACTGAAACATAGGTTTTCTTATGAAGCTGTTATTTGATGAAATCCCCATAGCTACTTGCAGTATCTATGGAGATTTTGTCAAATTAACAGACTGCAACATAAATATTTTGGTCATGACTGTTCTTGTATGAGCTCATTATCATATATCATTGCTGTTGAAAATTAGTCATATAAATTTGATCGCAGACATACCATATCAATTATAAAATCTCCATGCATTTACTCAGATAATGAAAGTTCCTTTCAACAAAGCTGAAAAATAACTCCTGCTTGCTGCCAAATGGTTTGCACATTGACCATCAGTTCAACAGTGTTTGGGAATTAATCTCACCTTGGGGTTAGATTCAAACCCAAAAACTGTTGAACTGAGGGATGTTTGTAATGGTTTGGAATCCAATTTAAATTGTAGATCTTAGTCTAATTAGCCCTTATCTAGAAAAATTATCATTGAGTAACAAATAAATTAAAGCAATCAAAAATAGGGGTTTTCTTGTTCTCTTAGCTTGCCTTGTCAACAATCATAAGTTAGGCAACATTACAAAAATCATCTTTTCAATTTTTCTCAAAGTAAGATTATTTTCAAAGCCATGTTCAAAAATCTCTTTTGGGTGGAATTTTTCAAAATTGAAATGCTTACTGATTCTTAAATTGTAGGAAAGAAGGGGTGTATTAAATTTTAAAGAATTTTAATTCTTCAATGTTTTATCTTTTAAACTCAGAGGATTACATAAGTGTTATAGGTTCATCATGGCCTAAGGACATAATTCCAGTCTTTGGTTAAGAAAGTGACATGTTTAATCCCAATCATTGTGAAATAATTGGAGAGGGAATTGCATATCTGTTTTCTGCATTCATATCTGACAGAGTAAGTGCTTGGGAATTTTTCGGCTCTTGCAACATGTGAACATGCAGACTCTACACATAAAATGTCCTCTTAAAAGACAATTTGCTGAAGATACTACTTAAAATAAAAATGCCTCAACAGTTTTTCCACTATAAGCTGTCCAGTATGGTGTTGAATGCATGGCATAGGGTGATAAATTCATAGGTAGATATGTTTTTTCTGGATAGTGATTACATTTTCAAGGGTGCCACTTCTCTATTTTCAGGAAGTATTTCTGTCTTTTGAAAATTTTTAAAATCAAGAATTGTTTTTAAAACCTTTAAGTTTAAAATTTTCTTCAATCATTATATGAAAAGGAGACATTTAAAGGTTAATTATACCCTAAATTTAACATATCTTCAAATTGAGATCATCGTCCTCATCACTCTGTCAGTCTGCTGTTGTGATGAGACTAGTTGTGATGTCATCCTTAGAAAAACTTCATGCAGTTCTGTTACTAAACACAAAAAGATTACTGCAATTTTGCTTTAAAACACTATTATTTTTGATTTAATTAAAAAAATTATTGAGCTCACACAGAAATTAGCTAATAATGAATTAACTTTGTCAAAAGTAACTTATGATGGGAAGAACTTGTATAACATATGCATTGACTTACGGTGTAGCTAAAAGTATGTGGGAATCATTGGTGAGCAAATTAAATTTTTTTTTCTCATTAATTCATGAAACTGCACATAAAATGGGCATAAAATAATTATGGTTTAAGTTTTTGATAATGAAGTATTAATTGATTACTGCGCATTTAGTTTCTAAAAGGATAAAAATGTCAACAGTAATATATAGGAATAAAAGAAATGAAAATACACTTAATATTTTTAAAATGATAAACTGATTTATATTCCCAACCACATCTATACTAGAAATTGGTCTAAAAAAGCTTTTCTGCAAAGAGAATATTTTCATTAGATAGTTCATACAGATTTTGAAACAATTGACTACTTGAAAGAAACTTACTTCAGGATAATAAATGTTATATTCATATTTACATTAGATTCAAAATGCAAATATAGAAAGGAATATAGAGGTTTACTACCTTTTATGAATTTAGCATAATGTTCACCTTTTGGGATTACTGAAGAGTCAGACTATTTATTTGAAAAAATCGGAAAGCAAAATAGTACATGAAATGATAAATTAAAATGAGAATGTTAAATTATACAAAGAAAATGAGACTGCAATAATTAATTTAAATTGGAAGTCTTATATCTTTAAAATAGTTCAAGGTGGGTCTACAAAAATAAACTTTTAGCTCTTAGTGAAAGCTATTGTGACTTCATTTTCAAGATTTTGGATGAAAGTTTTTTCTTTCACTCTTATAGATGTTATTATTACTAATGGCAGAATAATGTTATTTCAAAACTCTGCAGTTGAAAAGCATAATCATAATTAATTCAAAAATTACAAAGCTTCTTTAGAAAAGAACAATAATCTGAATTATACTATGCTTAAAGGAAATGAAATGCTCATATACATCTAGACATAAACACATAAGGAAAAAAATCATAAAATTTTGAATAAAATTTTAAAAAATTTAGTGCAAAGGAAAGTAATTTTTCTTGACAAATATTACTCAATTTATATATATATATATATATATATATATATATATATATATATATATAT
>JAPDSC010083710.1:10676-36160 GCA_026290005.1 Latrodectus geometricus | reverse complement strand
ATATATATATATATATATATATATATATATATATATATATATATATAATCTTTAAGTATAATTATCTATATCATTAATACCTTAATCTATATAATTGAATACCTTTAAGTACTATCAAGTAGCCTTAACATATTTATAAAATATTTTCAAATGATTTTAATTAGAACTTTGGATATTTTTTTACTATTAATTAAATTTTCTTTCCAAATTCACAAATGGTTAAACTTGAATATTTTCGATAAATAATATTCGTGTTTGGGTAATGTTTTTGTAATTTTAATACTTTTTTAATCAATTTACTTTTTTTACTATGCAATAAGTGAAGTAATGTGCATTGGAGTAATAAAATTTAAAGTATTTCAAATTTTTAACTCATTCCAAAAGTGATACAAAACAAAAAAATTAATTTGTGTGATATCCAGTGAATAAAATAATAGCTGTAAGTAAGATATTGAAAAAATTATATCTAGTTGTCATAAAGAAATTTTCAATAAAACACATTAGCCTGCAGCAAATATAATTTTCTTGTTGGTTTAACATAATATATTGCACAATGCTGGAATTTTCTTAAACTTTAAAATGAAACAATTCTCTTAAAGAAGTCTTGCCATTTGTTATCCCTCAGATGAACCTATCTTCTTTAAGTAGACATGGCTGTCACAATCCTGAGGTACCACAGTGATAAGTTCTTTTCTTTCTTTTCTCCTCTCCTGAGCAGTTTAACATTATTTGATTTCTTGGGGAGGGGGCATCCTACAGAAACATTTTTGTTTTTTAAAAGCAATAGATTTTTTACATTTTATTTAATTTATATTTTAAATTTTGTAATTATATATATTTTTTATACTGTTTCTTGTATTTTTATAACTAAATTTTAATTCTATTGTGTACAAACATTTTTATCTTTTTTATTAAAATTTTAATGTTGTTTGGGTTTTGAAAAGAGAAATAAAGAGATCACTTACATAATCTAAGTTTTTATGCTTTTTTGTGGATTTTTGGACCTTGCACAATGAAATGAAACAATGAACCAATCTATCCTCTTACCTTTTTTTCCTTTTCACTCTCATTGTAATTACCTCACAAGAGGTTGTGGAATTCCCTTGAGTTGCTGTCACTACTCTTTCTATTATCTTCTCTTGGGGACTAAGTCATCCGCGTGTTTGCTGTGATTGGAGATCTGTGTCTCTGGAAAGGAGGGTCCTGTAATTGAAGTCCAAAAAGACCAAGGGAATACTTAGGCCTTAACTTCAGGTAAATAGCGTGTGTGTAGCATTTCTCTTTACATCAATCATCTCAAATGGATTAAGCAATCTTATACTAACTGAACAACTCACTAAGGTAAGCCACTCATCAGTTATGTATTGATATAATATAGGGACTGATTAAAACATTCTTGTAGTACCTGCATCCCATTATTGAGTTCCATTGTGGGTGATGTTATCGGCCCTCAAATTTTTTTAATTTCTATGAAAGTATCTCCCCTTTCCCTCCAGGAGCAACAATTTGATTTTGTTAATGCTCAATATTTTATTATAAAAGCAAAAGAAGTTTCATTTTTAAATGTGTGCCTTATAGAAAAGTGTATTTCTGGCTGTCTTGGTGCAGTTAAATCCATCCAAAAACTATATTCCTGTGATCTCTTCTGTTAGAGCTCATTAATTAAAAACATGTATGAATTAGTCAATATGGATATTGTTGTTATACCTCATGGTACTTTAAATTTCTGTCGTGGCAAATTCACATCTGTCAGTCTTTTAATGTCTTGGAAGATGAAATTGCCTAAAATCCTCAGAATCAAAAGGTTTCCAATGTTAAGCGGATCAAGATAAAAAGATGTGATGAATTTATTAACACCAATCATTAAATCCTTACATTTGGAACATCTTAATTACATAAGATTATCAAGTCTTCATATATGTCACTACCAGTGTATCTATGTATTCCTAACCCACTCAGAGGAAATATTACTTCTGCTCATTATGCTGAAGTTGGGCATGAAAGTTTTAATTATTATGTGGGAGAGAAGTGTTTTAATTGTAAAGTTATAACCATCCTTCTTACTCTCACTTATGTCCATGGATTTTATAGAAAGAGATCACAGCTGTGAAAATTAAAAATTTTTCCTTCTTCCTTTTAACTCCTTGATTTGAATCAGATCTGGTCCATGACTGCCTCCGCCCTCAACCCCAGAAGGAGTGCACTTGGTTTGCGCAGATAGTCACTCCACAAAAAGTCAGTACATTTCAAATAATATTTCATATGTTATGGAAGAAAGTCCTAGCAGATAATTGAATTAGGATTTTTCTATCCCTATTCTGATAAACAGTTCCACTACCTATTCTTCTAGTAATATTGCTGATAAACTTGCTGAAGCTTCTACTAAAGTATTGAGTCCTGAAACCTATAGTACAACCTTTCTCCAATTTAAGAAATATTCTAACGAATTCCTATAAAAATTTACAACAGAAATTGCTTTTTGTGTAACTGCAAATTCTGGATATTAGAATTAAGAGCTTTGTCTCAGACAAAACAGTCTAATCCAGATGGAATTAAATATATAACATTATGTTAATTATGTCCTAATTCTTTTTAAAACTTACTTTGCTTAACAACTTAACCAGCTACTCTAAAGTGAGCATTTACTTAAAAATAGATTGAGAACCTTGCTTCAAGGAGAAGAATAACCAAAAATGTTTCTAATTGTGTTATACTTTTATATTCTTATTTACATTTTGTTCATTCTAATTATTGCAAATTATCAGCTGGTATATCAATTTTATTTTACACTTTTTCTTGAAATTAAATTTTAATATTTTAGTTTATTTTTATAAGTATACAAATATTTCTCAGTATAAAATTTAAAAAAAATCGAAGTAATGGGCATGTTTTTTAGTATATAAATTGTAGAATTCTATTTATAATATTTAACTAAAGCAGATTTGAATTTAGTCATGCATCACATTCAAAAAGATGATGGACAGCAGAAAGGGGTTTATTTTTCACTTACTAAGGATCGTTCAGTTACTTATTTCTTTTTAATGATTTTAAAAATAAAAATAGTTACTTTAATCATTATTCAAATGCACTTACATTTATCATTTTTTTAATAACTAAAATCAGAAAAAACTACTTTTCCCATTATTTCCCAAATAAATGTAAATGTAAAGCTATTCTGTTTAATTAGTAATGGCCACTTAATTTAATTGTTAGTGAAATTGGACCATTACAGACACTTTCTGAAATCAATAAAATGTCCAAGCAAAATAATTTCTAAAATTAATAAAGCAACAGAATAAAATGTATTTCATTTATTTTCTTGTTTCAGGGGATATAAGGAACATTTTATTAAAGTGTACATTCATTCTATTTTTCATAATTTGAAAATAAAAAAGGCTAACTTAAATTGTGCCAGGGAATTTGTTAAGGGTTATTACATGTAGAGTACAGTTCATATTATTTTGTTCAGTATGCTGAATTTAAATGTTTTCTGTTAAACATTCAAAATACAAGTATTTATATTTCTAATTGTGTATGTAAGGTTTCTTTCAAAAAATCTTTTTATTTTTATCTACACAGCTAAATGTGACAATATATTTTGATTAATTAACTTTTGTAATAGAATAGTAATGTACATAAAGTGGAAAAATATTTGTTGACATTTGAAATTTTTAAATAAAGAAGTAGTGACTTTACTTCCTTTGTATAAAAATTTGATGTTAATACAAAAGTAACCTTTGTCTTCATGTTAAATTAATTTGTTCAAATAAAATTCCTTATCTAGCTTTATTTATTGTATGAGGAAACTATGAATTATCAAAATTGTTTCAGACACCACTATAAATCTTTCTTATTGTTTTCTTTTCTGCTCCCAATATTTTCATTAAGTTTTGTAAATTTATTTTCTTTCAAGTAAAGATTTGTAAATCCTGTTTAAATCCTGTTAAGTTCCTGTTTTTATTATAGAAAGAATTAAAATATTGATATTTGTCATTTATGTGACTTTTTAATCGAATAATACCAACTTCACTGTATTTAATTTTGTAATTATTAAAACTAATTGAAAATACTATATTAGTAAAAATGTTACTGAGGAAACATTTATGTTAGTATCTTTAGTCAGGAGTACCATTTTCTTATGATTTTGAATAATTTAAGGTAAAATTTTATTGGAATAATTATATATATGATTAATTCATAATATATAAGTGGTATGAAATGTTAATTAATATTTATATGAAAGAAATTACTGGATAACTTAATAAATAATACTGTGGACCGAAGAATATTGCTGTGTCATTGATCATTTCCATAACAGTTATAATCGAATTATGCAGTGTGAAATTTAGTCTCTGATTTTTCTGTATCTTAAAAATTTTCCTTTTCCTACATGTTTAATGCAAAGGTAACAGGAAATGGAATCTTTTGCTGAAAATTTTTCTCTTTTTGTAATGTATCAAATATTTGAAAGATGTTTCATGAATAAACAGATTCTTAAATACTAATGAAAAAATAACTATATTAATATAAAGTCATGTATATTTTTGTATAAAAAGAATAACACTTTTAATATGTATTCAATTTTTTGATATAAGATTTTAAAGTGTTAATAGCATTTAAAAAATTTAAACTTTATTGAATTTGAAATTCTCATGATATTTTCGTAAAAGATTTTTGAACCTTTTATACTCTGTTTCAGAAGAATGCATTTTTTTTTATATTTATATAGAAAAATACAGTGCCATGAACCTTACTAAGTTTTAAAACTTTATTCTTTTTTATAGATATTGATTGAGCAGCTGTCACATTTTCTTTGCAACGATTATCAACCCAGTTTAAAAAACCTTGTGCTAAAATTTCTTTTAGTACTTTGTACAGTATGTAAATGATATTTGTATTTTCTGAAATTTAACTCTTTTTTCTTTAATAACCAGCTGTTTGATATTTTTTTAAATGACTGCCAAAATAAAATTGAAATATTCGAAAAATATTTAATGCTTGGATAAAGATTTATTTTGTATGTGAATCTTCTGTGTTTTTAATCATTTAATCACAAAATTTGTTTTCACTTAATTAAATGAAAGTTTTATGTTTAAAAATTATTTATACTTTATTTATTACATGTTCAAAAGTATATAAGATTTCTAGAAGTATTTTGATGGGAATGGAAATAATAGTAAATAAAAATTAATACTTCTGTCAAATTGTTTTGTTGTTTTTTTTTTTTTTTTTTAATTTTTCAGAAAAAATATGTCTGGCATACATAAATTGGATATTTTTAAATAATTGAATTATTTAACAAAATTCATTTTAAGAATTATCATATAACTTAATTTATTTATAATTAATTAATAATCATATAAAATTTATCATATATAATGATTAAAAGTAAACAAAAATTTTTCATGTTATGTTAGATCTATGCTTAATGTGTCATTAATAACTCCAATGCACTATTCAAATCACTTTAATTCAGTAGCACTGTTCAAATTTCAAATGAGCTTTATTTCTAAAATTATTTATATTGATGACTGTAAAATTTATAAAAATGTGCTATTGTAGGTGTCCAAAATTGTATAACATCGTGCTTTTTCATGAAAGGGTTTGTTTAGATTGCTCAAATTGTTTAAAAATTTTCTGTGTAACTTTTGCAGAAAAAGCTCAATTTTACTCCATTACTCTCATCTGTATACCTTATTATTTGTTTTCAGTATCTTCAATATTTTCCATTTTAGTTATAAACACTGGTTATTATAAATTAAGGAAAAATCACAAAAATGAGGATAACCCAAAACGTTATGCATGGAATTTAAAGAAAATTATACACATAATACAACACATAGGAAGGTAAAAATAGCATAAAAAAATCAAGCAAACTATGATGCTATGTATACATATGTATGCAAGGAACAAATGGAAAGTGTAGGTTTGGTGTTGGAAAAATACTTTTTATATGGGGTGTGATCCCCCCGAGAAGCAATACAGGACATGCCGTGATATGTGATGCCCTCAATTATGTGGTCTATTAATTGTATAGGAAGTGTGAGCCATTATTCTTCCAAAGCAGTTGAAAGTGTAGCTTTGGTCCTGAGAGAGAAATTGAGAGCAACTGCACTCATTCTAGAGTGTACCAAACATGCTCTATTGGATTATAGTTCGGTGAACGAGCTGGTTACAGCATACGCTTAACTATTTTCTGCTCAAAATAAGCTTCCACGATGTGAGCTCTGTGTGATCTCGTATTTTCGACCTGTAACATGAAAGAATCACTAATTGCCCTGGCGTAAGAGCACACATAAGTATCAAGAGATACCTCCCCAAATACAAATGTATACATATCTTTCAAGGATGTTTGATGGATGAAAACGAGTTACCTGTTCTTTCCAAATGAAAATGTGCCTATTATTGTTTTCTAGTCTAAACCTGGAATTATCTGTAAACAGAACAGCATTCCATTGATCATGCGTCTTATGTACATGTTGATGTGCCCATTGCAAACATTCCAGCTTATGGTGTGACACAAGTGAGACATAAATGATTGGTTGCTTAGCATAGAGACCACATTCGGGAAGCCTTCGACGTATGGTTGATCTGGATACAAACTTACTGAGCTTGCAGCGAGGGAATATGTGAGTTTGGACAGAGATGCTGTTCTATTCCTTTGTGTGTATAATGAAAATATCTGTCATTGGTGCTCATGGTAGTATGTATCTGTCCTTGACTGAACTTATTGGATGCCAAATATGTGGTTAGAAATTGTTTCTAAAGACTGAACCATTAACACTCACCATTTATCCTCTTCTATCTGACTTTGACCTGCCTGTAGTCTCTCAATAGCGCACCATCAAAATTGTTCAGTCAAATGATGCCTGGAAACCATTGTTACAATTTCCAGGTTTCTAATCTCAGACTCACTGCAACAATTGTTACCTTGTTCTGAGACATCTATTGTTATGTTCTTTGCAAATGACATATTCCAACAGCAGCACCTCTATTTTGCTACAGTTTTATATTGTTCAGTTCCTTTTACTTACCAGCATGTTCAAATTTCATTGAGATTCGCTTATTTTTGGGAATACCACTTTTTTGTGATTTTTTCCTTAAATTTTGGTAATCAGTGTATATATTTGTATCAGTATAATATATACATACATATATATATGTATGTGTGTTTCAAAAATTTATTGCCTATAATCAGTAACTACATGTAACTCCCATTTATTACAGCAAAATAATTCGATACCTTTAAATGCTTTCTTTAAGAAAAATAAACTTAATTATCTAAATGATGTTTAATTTTCAAAATATATAATGACAGTATTTAATATTACAATATGTAGAATTAATCTTTCTTTAAACAAGTTTAGATTTATACAAACGAAATCTAAAAAACTTGTCATCATCCACAACATTTAGAATTAATCAATTTTCAATGAGATTTATTCTTATTAACTATTATTCCCCTTACATTTTTAGATTTGTTTTGTAATTTTTTGCTTTATATTTCTAAAAATCTTGTAATGATGATTATATAAAAAATTCATTTTTTAAATTGAATTTAAATATTTATTAGGATTTGTATATTAATAATTATGAATATGACAAATTTCATAACTATCTCAGTGGCACCTTTATTCTATGATAAGCATTCTAAATTATTTAATTACTTTTCATCTCTTGTGCAAACTATATAAGATGTAAAATATTTTTGTTGTTTTTATTTATTTGATAGGAAATTTTCTATTTTTTAGTAGAAATCTAAATTAAATGTCATAAGATTAAATTTTACTGAACTTGCTACATCTTCATCATTTCTGGTTGAACATTTACCAATGATAACTTTTGCCTGTGTTGAAAATGATACTTATAATATTTGTTATCATCATTGATAATTCCTTTTGCATCATATTGACTGAAATTGGGTCTCTAAGATATTTTTCATATCCTTTCTTAAATGTATTTATAGTTGACGTTACATGTGCTATGTTATTCAAGATTATCATAATATATGTAGTTACATAACCATGCTTTTCACAGTAATGGATTTTTTGTGTACTTATTGCAATATACTGGCTGTAGTCAATAATGAATTGCATAATTGGATGATGATCAAAGCTGTTCAACTGCACTTCAGGTTTTTTTTATTTGGTGTAAGAATTTTCTACAGCTTTTTAACTTTTTTTATGCCTACTTTCTTAAAATGTAGGGTCAAGAAAATTGTTATTCATATTATTTTGTAATAATTATTTGTAATGCAATATTTGTTCTGAATGCATAAAAATCAGGGCTTGTAACAATTTTTGAATGTTGAATTTTTATTGTTTTCTCTTTCAAAAATGATTGTCCAAGTATATATGTATTTTTATTATTTGAAATTAATGAGTATATAAAAAACACCTATTTATCTTATTTTAATTTTTTTATAGGCAGTTGAGAATGTAAGCCAGAATACTCTGTTAGAATATTTTATGATAAACAGTTTGTTTGAAGCCATTATTCAAGTAAAAAAATGTTTATATTTTGTAGCCTGAATTTATAAATTGTAATTCTACAAAACTTTTTAGATATTGTTTAGTATTAGATAAAATGCAGTATTCTAATGCATTTATTTTATTTTTAAAATGTAGTACTATTATGCTTTCATAATTTGTGTTAAATTAAATTCCTACAGTGTGGTAGATAAAAGATTATAATAGGCTCTTTGTTGAAATCTATGTTTTATAGAACAATGAAATACTCTTAATTTCATATTTATTGAAAAATTAAATTTCTTAAATGTGGTTTCTTAATTATGACAAAAAATTAAATATGCTCTATGAAGTTTATTTTGAATAGTCTTATATAAATCATTCTGTTTAAATTACCTCTGATTTATCTGGATTGCTCCTAATTAGACACAATCCCTTTTTATTAATAATTATTACCTTCGTTTATTGTGGGTATTTTACATATTGTGCATTTAAAAAAATCACCCCCCCCCCTGTTAAAATGCATGACATTAAAAATAAAGAATGTTATGTATTATCACCAAAATGAGTCTTTGTGCTCCAAGCACTTTACATGCTGAAATATTTTTGAACCACACAGCTTTTAAATATTTATCATTTCAAGCAAACACATTTTTAATCATTATTTGAATATTTTGTTTAACCTTCTATGCTGTAAAAACATATTATTTAATATTAGATCTCTCTCACTTATAAGTATTTACATTCTAAGAAATGAGAGATTTCTAGTCAGATAAATTTATTGGTAATATTGCTGCAGTTAAAGAGTAATTTTTTCTGCCATTTTATACGTTTTTCAGGAAGACAATCTTTTGAACAATTTTGAATTTGTTTGATGCTACTCACATTTTTTTAAATCTATAATATCTTTTCTCTACTTGTTAAATCTAAGGGAGTTTAAATCCTTTTTTTTTTTTTTTTCTTTTTCTGTTTAGGGGGTATTCAACAAGCTTCTTTTGATTTTTCTGTTCAATCTATTCATTTAAGCTGTGAAATTCTTTTCATTTTAAAAATTAATGATTTTGTATTTCAAAGAAAATTTAAAAAAATAAGGACACTATTAAGATCATAATTGTAAAGAATTTAAAGATGCAATTGTAAAGAATTTAAAATAAAAACACTAATTAATAAGAATATTGCTATCTGTAAATAAGTTATAAAACTGCTGTAAAGTACAAGATAAGCTATTTGTCATTACTGTAAACCAATATTGTGTTTTGTTAAACTTTATTTAAAATGAAGGTAATTATTACTGTGCTATTTTAAAATTGTGTTAAAAATTTTCGTTCTTTTTATGTTAATATTCTAACACAATATATGTATAAAATTTTTATTTCATAGAAATGGATGTTTAATAGTCTATCTTTACATAGTTTCGAATTTATTAAGGGTTTTCTCTTTCTTTCAAATCCAACTGTTTATTAATGATTGGAAATAATGTTTTCAATGTGAAGAAATTCCAATATTCAGTAATAGTTAAAACATTATGTATTCAAAAAATTTCTTTAAAAGTGGCTTCAGTCTTTCAAATGCTAATATATATTTAAGTCACGAGCATAGAAGAAATCAAAATTAATAAATTTTCTTAGAAATGTAACATTAATTGTATCTGCATATTATTTGAATTTGAATTCTAATAATTTTATAAAAAAAATAAATTAGTATTATTCATTTGCAGGCATTATTTTTGTATTACTTATGCTAGCATAATAATCACATGTTAATAATGAAAGAAAAGTTGAAATCAAAATGTTTGTCCTGCCTAAAAGTGCAGACTCATATAGACCAAAATTTTTTCTTATGTAAAAAAATCTTTAATTCATGTTTATCCATAGTAAATGTATGTTAAATGGACTATTTCGTTTAGTTATGTGTTCGTATCATTGCCTTTTAAATTAATTAATCATAATAGTTTTCACAGTTTCTGAGAAATTTGGGGTGGTGGCATTTCATAAAAAAACTTGTACTTAAAATGTGTTGAAAAATTAAATAATAATATGCTAAGGAAATTATCACATACATTTTTAAAAATTCACTTTACTTAGTAAGAGTAATGATGAGACTTCCTTTAGAAAAACATTGAATTTGTTGATTTCAACTTCACAAAGTTAGCTCTAAAATAAAAATTATTAGATTTTGCTTTAACTTTTTTTTTTTATCATTATTGCTGTTCCTTGATTTTGATTTGATCTTGTATTTGTAGAACATTTACTCATGATGCAGAACATTTTACTTGATAAATAACTGTTGTGATTGAAAGAATTATTATATTAAAATATTTATATATGTATTCATTCTTATCTGTGAAGCTTTTTCTTTATTCGTCTTTGAAGTTATAAAGGTAGTCTATAATGTGAATACGTTTGTTACTTGGAAAACTCAATTTCTTTTGAATGTTTTCCTTTTAAATCCAATAAGATACTTTTTTCCTGTGAAATTTACAAAGAGATAAATTATCAGAAAAATTTTGGAAATTCATAGTAGTTTCCAACAATAAATACAAGAAAATTTTCAAACTACACTTTTATTCAAGTCTTTGAATTTAAAATCAAAGTGTATAAAAAATTAAAACTGTGGACATAATTTATTACGCATATTGATTTGCACTGAAAATAATTAATTTAATTTCACTTTTTCGTAATCAAGAATTTTCATTTTATTTTCTTAAGCTACATTTTTTATCATTCAAAAATTTTGGTATTAAATTTTTGAAATATGTAATTATTTTTCTTGTCAAATTTAATATAAATAATTTTAATGTTTACTTCTGACAATTCAAGTGGTGGCATATTTTCTTTCAGATGCTTTAACCCCGTAAGGCATTTGCCTGTGTATGACACGGGCGAATGTCATTGCCACAAGCTTGTCTCACACGGGTGCTTTTGTTATTTCTAATGCCCGTTTCAGACCCGTTCCAGTAAAACTAGATAGGCTAAATTATATGCCATCTATATTAATATTAAATTATAATTAAACTTTTAACATAGATGGCATATGGATAATTTTTGGAAATTTTTTCAAAAAAAAACTCGTGCTTTAAGGGGTTAATGTTTTAAATTGGCTACTTATATAAGTCAAATTAAAGAATTTAATCTTTAAAAGTGAATAATTTCTTTACAATTTACATTCTAACAAAAAATTGATCATAACAATGAAATCCTGTTTTATTTGTAAATTTAATCATTGGTAAGATTTTTATATATTACTAAAAATTCACTTTTTGAATTTTGCTGGATACAATGAATAATGTATATTCCAAATTATCCATTTATAAATTTGTTTTCTATTAAATTACTTCTAATATTGTCTACCAAGGAACCAAACTAATTTTTACCTACATTATTAGTCAATTACAAAAAATTAGTAATTACTTAATCCCTTTTTATTCATACTTTTTTAAATTTTAAGTATTAATTAAATTTTTCTTATTTTGTATTTTTTATTGATTGCATTTTATAATTTTTTTCAGCTATTGAATGATACTAGTTCAAGACAAAATCATGGTTACGATGCTATTTTGCTATTAACAATTCTTGTAAATTATAGAAAACATGAGGTATCTAAAAATTTTTAATTTTCTGTGAATTAATATAAAAATATCAGTAATTAAGTAAGTGAATAAATGTTTTTGTTGTTTATACATTTAAATATACATATTAAAATACAATTTTGCAAATGAAAACTTTAAAAACGTTTATGTTTTGCCAACTTCTGTTTACAAAACTCTAAAAATAATAATTATTAGTTAAATTTGGTTCTAAAGTTGCTTATAACTGCAAACTTATGCCACTATTGTTTTGTTATCATTGTTAACTTACATGATTACTTTGGCATGATGATAATACATGTCTCTGAATATAGCAAAGTTATATTGAGTTTAAGAATTATGGGGAAATGGAGCAGCTTCTGTTTCTAAAGTTCTGTTTCTGCACCAAACTTTTCAATTTGAAGATTTTTGGATTCAATCGAGAATTTTTGGCATATTTGTGTACACTTAAATTCCCAGATTTATTCACTGCTAAATGTGGGAAATTAATACACATATTTGTTATCAGTAAAAATTATGCAAATTTGTAGTTCTTCTATTGCAAGATATTCAAATGATCAAATTTGCAAGATCTTTTGCATCTAATAATGATGTATGCTAATTCTTAGTATAAAATGTTTGTTATTGCAGCTTTTGTCTGTCTCAAGAGGATTTAAAAAACCATAGTAAGACTATGTTAATTAAAGGTATATATATAGGAAAACAAAATTCTTGAAATGAAAATTTTTAACTTTTTGCTCCAACAGATTAAAGGTGATGTACAATATTTACTGTTGCATATTTTAATGGTTGACAATGAATTCTAATGACAAGATTGTGAATCACAGCAATCCAAATGTTATAAAAGAATGAGTAATATTGAATAAATTGAAGATAAAGTTTAACTTACACTATTGATAAACTCAAAGAATTAAACAATTTTAAAATAAACTATCAAAAATTGCTTTAAAAGAAAAAAAATGTCCAACAACCAATGATATTAAACTACAAATCTGAACCTCAGGCATAGTGTTCAGGTAGTAATGGAGGCACAGACACGAACAAAAGAGGTGAGTGTCTTTTGGAATTTATTCTTAACTATGGTTTGGATATTTTAAACAAAGGCAATGATCTGACTTTTATAACTTCTAATCGATCTGAAGTAATCGACATTACTTTAGCAACACCGGCTATTAGTAAAAATATCACGAAATGAAAAATTGATGGAAGACCATCAGGTTCAGACCATCAAAACATCCACTTCAAAATAAACTCCAGTATAAATATTGACCGCAGCTTCAATGACACCATGAGGACCAATTGGAAGAATTTCCAAAAGAATATCATGGGGCTAACTGAACAGGGGGAAATTATATTAGAGATAATTATGATCTAGAAGTCGCAGCAGAAACTCTACCGAGTGAATTTCTAGGCTCATACAATAAAAATTGCCCAATGCGTACCAAAAGAGCAAAGTCACAGTGTCCTTGGTGGAATAACTCTTTGGAAACTGAAAGGGCAAATGTTAGAAAACTTTTTAACAAAGCAAAGAAACATGGTGAATTTCACAACTACAAGAGAGCACTCACTAACTATAACAAAAATGTTAGGAAAATCAAACAAGAATCCTGGAGAAAGTTCTGTGAAGAGGTGAATTCAATCTCTGAAGGAGCTAGACTCTAAAGAATCCTTAGAAGGAATGAACCTATAATGGTTGTAACTTTAAAGGATGAGGATGGCAAATTTGCTATTACCGGAAAAGAAGTAATGGAAGTTATGGCCAAAACTCACTTTCCTGGAGCCATTGATATTGAGAGCAACGAAGGGCAGCATTTCATTGTTTCTGTAAAAAGAATTCAAAGAAATCAATGGACCTATGCTAAGAGCATTATCAATCATGATCAAGTCAGGTGGGCTATTTCCACCTTCAAACCTCTCAAGAGTCCTGGACCTGATGGAATCATGCCTGTAATGATCCAGAAGGCAGGGGATCTTATTATCCCTGTGCTTACTAGAATATACAGAGCACTGGGATGTATTCCAAAGCTATGACAAAAGACTAGGATTGTTTTCATTCCTAAACCTGGAAAAAACTATGACCAGGCTAAGTCTTTTAGGCCAATAAGCTTATCTTCATTCTTTCTCAAAATTATGGAGAAAATCATTGATAGGCATATCAGAGACTATCTGGGTAGTAATAGTCCCTTGCATAATCTACAGTTAGCCTACCAACCTGGCAAACCTACAGAGACAGCAATACACAAGCTTGTATCTAAGATTGAAGACACCCTGGAGAGAAAGGAAATTGCCTTAGCCACTTTCCTAGATATCCAAGGTGCATTTGATAACACCTCTCATCTATCCATCCTTAATGCCTTAAGGGATACAGGGATTGACCATGCAATTTGTTCATGGACTAGGACCCTGCTTTCGGATAGAGCTATACAAATAAAAATCTTCAATGAGACATTTGAAAAGAAGACAACCAGAGGCTGTCCACAAGGAGGTGTATTATCACCATTACTTTGGAATCTGGTTGTAAATAGCCTATTAAAATATCTTAATTCTTTAGGTTACTATACCCAGGGGTATAGCGAAGATACTCATCCTTGGTAAAGACTTTCACATAACTTGTCAACTAATGCAAAATGCTCTAACTTATTTAGGCAAATGGTGTAAGGAAAGGAATCTGGACATAAATCCACAGAAGACCAACCTTATACCCTTCACAAGAAAAATAAAAAGAGAGGGATTCTTTATCCCAAAACTTTTTGAGGTTGAAATCAACGTTGCTTCTGAGGTGAAATTTCTGGGCTTAATTCTAGACCAAAAACTCACCTGAAATAAACATGTTGACTACAAAATCAATCAGGTAAAAAAATGCATTATGATATGAAGGCGCATGCTTGGTAAAAACGGGTCTACAGCAAAAAATGATGTTTTGTATGTACACAGCAATTGTCAGGCCTACTTTTACATATGCATCTATGATATGGTGATGTAAGGTAAAACAGAAAACTGTGAAGGACAAGCTAGGGAGTATGCAAAGAATGGGCTGCTTGTGTATCACAGGTGCAATGTCCACAGCACCTACCAGAGCACTAGAGGCAATTCTGGACCTGACTCCACTAGATATCTTCATATGCAGCGCTGCCAGAATAACTGCATATATGGAAAGAACATACGTGTTTGAAAGACCATTCGAGGTAGTTTCTCTACCAGAGAAGAATGGAAAAACAGCATGATTGAAATAAAAAGCAATGATCTTATCTGGTTTACTGATGGATCAAAAAAAGGCAATCTCTCAGGACTGGGGGTCTGTGGCATGGCACCAAGATTCAGTCTTTCTAAAGGCGTATTCTTATTTGCAGCAACAGTCAAGCTGCATTGATGGCTCTTCTCATTCCAAGTCAAATCAAAAATTGTCATGGAATGCAAAAATCTCCTTAAGAAAGTGGCAAATGGGAATAAAATTATTCTCATTTGAGTGCCAAGGCATATAGGAATAGAATGTAATGAAAGAGCTGATGAACTTGCAAAACAGGGATCCTCTTTCTTTCAATCCAATAGGAATGGAACCCTTTTGTGGGATCAACATGAAGACTACAAGGAAGGCCATTCGAAAATGGGAAAAACAGGAGATGAACAAAGTTTGGCGTGATTCTCCTGGACAGAAACATGCAAAAAGTATGATTTTCAACTCATCTGAGAAAATTGCATTTGAAATTCTTAGACTCCCAAGATTGAAGACTCAAGCAATTGTAGGCTTTATTACTGGGCACTATCATTTCAGAAAACACCCTCATACAATGGGACTTTTTAAACAGGAACCAATTTGTAGGAAATGCCACGCAGGGGTAGAATCAGCTCAACATATCCTATATGAGTGTGATGCTCTTGCCCTTACATGATTCACTACTCTAGGTAATCCATATCCTAAAGAGTTACACCTTAACTCCATTGAAGGCCTATCAGACTTTATAAACAATGTAGGTGACCCAAGACAATGGAACTAGAAAAAAATTGGGCTTGGAGCATGGTACAAAATGCAACAATGCAGAGGTGCGACATATCTGACTAGCTCAAGAAGAAGATGAGAATGAAGGCTATGAGGGAAAATCAGGGACGATTTTGATTTCCGTGTATAGTCTTGTTTTCGACCTTTTTCTTTCTTTTTGGTTGAAGAAACCGGCTCTAAAAAGAACTGGTTTTTTTTTTTTTTTTTTTTTTTTTTTGGAGAGGATTGCTGCAAACTTATAAAAAGGTTTACTCGAGAAAAGGGACGTGATCTTAGAAAGAGTGGGGAAACACAAAATAGTAAAGCATACAAATATTTAGCACAAAATTCAATAAGAAATGTAAAAGTAATTCAGTAGGGAAAGTAAAATTCATTTCACATAGATTATTTCACAATAACCAGCATATATGTAATTTTAAATTAATTTTTATAAACATAGTTTTAATACATCACTTTTAATTTTTTTACACAACACTGAATTTTTAATTTTGTTATAATTACAATTTATTGAATTATTTGTTATTATTTTGAAAATTTACACTTCTATTAGAATTCTATGCTATTAAAATTTACACTACTTAAAAATAATTTTTGCTCATTGTACATGCCTAATGTACTGTTTTATTTTTTAAAAAAATATTATAGTTTTATTTTAAAAAAAGGTTATTCAAAGTAATTTTTGATTTCTTGTTAAAATAGTGAAAGATTGTGCACTCAGTAAAGAACATAAAAAATTTATTGATTAATATTTTAAGTGATAAGTAGTTAAGTTTAAGTATTGTTTGTTTATTAATAAGTATCACTGAAGTAATAATAGATTCTTTATAGTTTAAAATAAAGCTAAATTTATAATAAAAATATAAATACTTGATTAAACACAAAATTCAACACCTTAACCAGCTTTTAGGAAACATTAAAATTAGGCGCCATTTTCAAACTGTGAATTTTTATTAAATTTCAAGTGATGTAATAATTGTTAAATTATATATGAACGGAATTCATTGTTAATCAAAAGCAATATATAAGTAAATTAAAAGCAAAATCAAGATTAAATTCAGGAAGAAATGCATTCTGAAAATTTCACACATGTGATTGAAATTTCTTATGTTTTCTCAATTTATATCATTTGAACAAAAATTATCCCTCTAATATTATAAATAAACAAAAAACTCACCTTCATAGAAAGTCATTCTTGTTATTAGAAAATGAAAAATAATTATTAATATCAAGAAATAAATTAAGGAAATTAATTCTGTGTTTGTGAATAAAAGCAATGCAATAACTATTTTCTTGCCAATTCATGTCATCCTTGACGTTCTTGTGCAATCGGCTTACAACTAAGCACATTTACTGTTAAACTCCTCATAACATCGATAATGTTTTTAATAACCAGAAACTGAAATGAAGCTAATAATACTTTTTTTATTAGAAAATAATGGAAATGTGTTCACACATATTGAATTTCAATGAAGTTCCATACCTATGAAGCACTGTTGCAGCAGTACCATCTTTATATGTAAACAAAGCAAAACTGTGTGAGTCGAATTAGAGCTTTTAAGTATAGAAGATGCAAAATACATGAGGAGAATTGGTTTCATAAAATAAAGAGGTTTTAAATTTTAGAGTTTTAAACAGTCCTTTGAATGTTCTGAGCTATTGACACCAAGATTTTTTGGTCCTGTTCGGCTTAGCCTGTGGATTAAGTGATGTATTGCCTACTGCAAAATCAAGAATGATGAGTAAACAACAACCCAATACTATTCGAAAGCGATGATCAGTAATTGTAAAGTATGTGCTTGAGCTCTTTTGGTCATTTACTCCCATGTGATTATTTAAATTATTAATGTCAGTTAATTGTGTTGAGCTTAATAACTGATTTTAATAATCTGTATTGTTCATTAACTTAATTATATACAAGTTTAGAATTGAGTTTTGAGTTTCGTTTTCAAAATTTTTAAAAACATGAATAAAATTGATTTGCAAATTGCAGCTACAGAGTTAGGAGAAGTCATTACTGATAAAATGACAATATTTTAACTAACAAACATTATAAAGAATAATGTTACGTTTAAAAATGAGCCCAAATATGTAGCTGATCTCCAAAAACTGTAAAAGAAAACAGATTATCAAAGTAATTGAGAAAAATAAACAATCAGAATTGTAATTAGAACAAATAAATTTAGAGAGAATGAAAGCTGAATTAGAATTAACACACCTGAGAGAAGATTAAAAAAATTGTGGAAATTCAGAAAATAAAAATGAGAATTGGGATTTTTTAGATTCATAAATCATAAGTATTAAAACATTAATGATTAAAATACAAAGTAAATCAAAAGTTTGGTATTTATTTTTATTTCTTTGTAGAGAGCATTTGTTACCAAAAATGTTTCAAATAAATTTAAAGCTAACTTTCTTTTAAACTTGCTTAGTGAGAAATTTTCATATATAATTTATAACATAGCTAATGATGGATTGTAAAGGATGAGTTAAATTATTTTGAAAAAGTTAAAGAAATCATTCTCAGAAAATTTGAACCCACTCTAAAATTGTGTTTAGAGCAATTCAGAAAACAATAAGACAGCCAAATGAAACTCATGTTCAGTTTGCTTCGCACTAAACAAATTTTGGTTATTATTTAAAATTAAGAAAAGTGTCTGATTTTGAGAAATTAAAACAATTAATTGCTTCTGATAAATTATTTAAAACATTAAATTGAAAAATTGCACCGTATATCAGTATTAGGCAATCAGATGATTGGTTTAAACCCATAAAATTAGCAAAAGAAATTTATTTATTTTATGTATCCTGAGGGAAGCCATTAATGGTAGAAAAAAATTAGTGAATCCAAAAACACACACTACAAATCAAAGAAATATTTCTACAGTATTTATATCTGATTCTAACAATTCAAAATGTCTCCTTTGTTTGGAAAATAATCCTTTATAAACTGTTAAAATTATATGGCTTTGCTTGTTTCAGATAGGTTAGAAGCAGTTAAGAAATATAGTTATTTCTTTAATTGCCTTGGTAAACATTTTATAAATAACTGCAAATTATGGTTTTCATGTTATTTATATCAAAGAAAGGGAGTTAAGAGTGTCATCATTGCTCTTTGCATTTTCTGAGAACTGAAGAGTTACTACTTATGCAAAGTGAAAGCCTTGAGAGTATCTTAGCAGCATGAAGGGCCTTCACTTTCCCCACTTGCTTTGACCTTCCATTCAAAACAAAACAACCCTGTTTTTTCTATACAAGTCATAAATCAGTCATCAACTGTTTTTCTTAGTATGGTTAATTGCTTACTAAGAGATCAAGGAAGAACTTTTTACAAAATGTGTGCAATTTTGGATCAAGGTTCAAAGAATAATTATAATGCGACTGATTATGCAAATAATTTAAGTTTAAGAAGTAATAAAACCAGTTTGACATTTTTATTTATTATTTGTTTTATAAGTGATATATGTGCAACAATTAAATTAGTTCTTAAGACTACAATTTCTAATTTTGAGGGTTTTAAAAAAGAATTTTTGGTTGTTTATGAAACTACTAATCTCATGCCATTAAAAAGGCTTAATGTACCAGAGCTAAATTATGAAAAATCAGTAGATGGAAACTTTAATAAACCAAGTTGCATAAGTTTACTTTTAAGTGCCAAAATATTTTACGAATTTTTATGTCCAGGTCAAATTTTTCCTGTTAATAGTGATTTGTTTCACTTCAAAATTCCATATTTGGTCGTGTAGTTAGTGGGAGCTTACCCATTGCAATGGAGAGAGAAGTGCACTGCAGATTTATTAAAGGTAATACTGATTTGCACAAGGCTATAGAGAAATTCTAAGAAATAGAAAATGTAGGATCCAAAGTTTTCAAAAATAAAGAAACAATAATATGTGAAGAACATCTTAAAAAATAATGTTAAGAAAGACAGTACAGAGAGATATATAGTTAAAAGGTCTTTAAAAGAGCACCCAAAGTGCTTAAGTAAATCCTTTCATAATTTAGTTCCTTTAAAAATTGTAATTTTTTACTCATGTTTTCTAGTATGATTTTTTTTTTTTTTTTTTTTTTTTTTTTTTTTTTTTTTTTTTTTTTTTATTTTTTTTTTTTTTTTTTTTTTTTTTTTTTTTTTTTTTTTTTTTTTAAGTTTTTACTTTAGATTTGTAAGGCTATATCATTATTTTATACATATGTAAACAACAAAAAGGTCTTAAAATCATTTATATATGTGGATAATATAAAAAAAAATCATATTTTCTCTCTTTAGTTTAACTGTCACAGGATTTTATTTTTAGCATTATTTGTATAGCAAATACGAGGGTTACTCTGAAATTTTTTAATACTCGCAGACAAGAATTTACAAAATAAAAATAACGGTTTAATTTTAACATACAAAGTATTTTAACACAGAAGACGATTTTTTACTGACTTACTTCAACTTGTTTAGCGTAGAATAAATTTTAAACAGAAGAGAAAATAGAGTTGACGCGAAAACATTTTCGGTCTATGATTTTCTACGATTTTAAAGCATGATTAAATCAAGAAGAATGCTTTCAACGGTTGCAATTAGCATTTGGTGATGAATCTCCAGCTCGTGCTACTGTATTCAGATGGTTTAGAGAATTTAAAAGAGATCGCAATTTTCTTCAGGATGAAGAACACACAGGAAGGCCGCCGTCGGCAGTAATCACGGATAATGTGTCTGCCATACGAAAAATGTTTACACTCAAAATGTTTCATCTATTCCAAGAAATGAATGGCTTGAGGCATTTAATCTGTGGAAAATTTGTCTACAAAAGTGCATTGATGCTGGAGGAGACTACTTTGAACACACCTAAAATTTTGTAAGTATAACTTTAAAAACCTAGTTGTATCTCAAAAATTTCAGAGTGACCCTCATATTCCTATGATTATAACTAATGTAAAGACAGCAGAAACATTTTTAGTTTTTTTTTTATATTTTACCTTCCTGTTCTTTAGAAAAATGTTTCACTTGCGAAACAGATTTTTTGTATGGGCATTGAATAATATTTTTAATATAAATTTTAGAATTCTATATCGATTTTGTAGACAATATGTAAAGTTAACAAAAACTTTGTTGAATTGGATTTATCATTGAAAACAAAAATAATACAAATCAGCACTGCATTTAGACTTTATTTATGTTAATCAGACATGTAATAGTTTTCTTGCTTAACATGACTGATAGTATTCACTTTTACAAGTAAAGGATGCTTGCCAAATATTGAGAAATAGAGATGAAAGGTAAAATTTACAGATTTAAATTAAAAGTACAGAAATAATTATGTAGTATTAAATATATTATGTGAATATAAAAAATAATACATGAATACAATGTAAAGTATTGTATGATATTAAACATATTATAAGAATATATAATTAATAAATGAATTTTAATTTAAATAAATAATAATTTAAAGAATTAAATTGAAAATACAGAAATAATAACACAAAAAATAATATTGTATAAATACAATAAGTGATTGTATAATTAATATGAAATTTATAAATAATTTTTAAATAAATAATAATTTATAGAATTAAACTAAAAGTACAGAAATAATCACATAAAAAAATTAAGTGTATAAATAATTAATATGAAATTTTTAAATATTTTAAGTAAATAATAATATAAAGAATTAAATTAAAAATAATAAATCAAAGAATATTAAATAAGATAAAACTGTATGTGTGGAAATTTTATGGATATTGTCAGTAGCTATAAAGACCTACATGCAATTGCCTACTTAGAAAATATCATGTGACTATGAAGTGAAAAAATATCCCACCTGTGATGTCACCAAAATCATATTTAAATAATTATTGCTCCTTTGTCATTCAAGTATAGCAACAGATTTGGCCATACAACTGTATAAGAATTCTCTCAAAAATTATCATTTTCTGTGAAGAATTTTGATTATGATTGGGGACATAAAAATACTGGTTATTGGTTTGAAATCTTCAAACCCCTATCACCAATAAATCTTCAAAGTTGTATTAGTATTTCTGTAACAATATTGCAAGTATGCATTATGTGTGTAAACGCAATTTTTCTTTCTTCGTTCCTGATTCAATAGCACAACATCATAATATTGATATTTGATCAAGCAACAACTATCTTCCATTACTTCCAAGAAATCACTTTTTGTATAGGAAAATGGTAAATCACATACTGCTTTTCATTGTGTGATGTGTCTTGAATAACTTTCTAACATTACCTTCTGTATCTCCCAATGATTTGTTAAGAACATTGGTTGACAATTGAAAAAGGGATGTACATATCACTGTTATTGATAATTAGTTGAAGATCATTTTCCATTTTAAATAAATTTAAATATTTTTTCTTATACTTATGAATTGATCATATTTTATACTATGCATACGAATAACATGTCTGTCAATCATTTTTAATTGACATTTTTTCCAATCAATTTTTCTGTTTCATCATTTTTTATTACATTGTTACCCATAGAAAACTTTGCGACAGTGATATTTTTGTTAAAAATTTTATGTAAAATGAATTTTCCATTCACTTTAAATTCATACCTATTATCTTATATCTGTAGTTTATGGGAATATTTCATTATTCTCCCAAAAACTTTTTCTGTCTGCATTTAATCTTAAAATGCCAGTTGGTAAACATTTACCAGATTTAGAGTTGTTTTTTTTTTACGATTTTTTCTTAAGAGAAATGTAGCTGTTTTTTATTTAAAAATTCCTAAAATATTGTTTTCATAAAAATGTATCAAACACCAATCTATGAACCAAACAACTAAATTATTTAATTTCAAATAAAGATTGTTACTACAACAAAATCTGAAATAAAATTGTGTAGCTTTTCTGATGAAAATAGTTAGTTTATTATGAGGAATTGTATTATGCAAAATTTAATACAAGAAAAAAAAGAAATATGCAGTAGGTACTTAATTTCTGTTAAGTACACACTTAAGAAATATTTATACATGTAGTATCTAAATCTTTGTATTTTTGAATAATGATATCTTTATAAAAATGTTAAAAAGTCAAGACTGTTTTATTTACTATGTTTTACTTAAATTATTTGTAATAGTTAATGAAAATGTATAAAATACAAATAACTGAATTTCCTTTTAGGCTGCAAATCCATATATTGTCAAGCTTTCAATCATAGACAACGAAATGTCCCTAAATGTTAGTATTTTTATTTTTCATGTTTTTTTGCTTTCTTGGTTGTTTGTTGAAATGCATGTTAGTAGTGTATTTTACATTGTTTTTTTCTATAATTATTATTTTTTTCCATTGTGCTATTGATCGAACATTGCCGGTCATTAAAAGTGCAACACAAGGAAGGAATGTTTGTATGGACATTAAAATCAAATGAAAGGAAGAAAAGGTTGAAATATGCATGCTATTAGAATTTCAGTTCATTTAGAGGATGCAGAAGAGACAAAGTCTGGATTTCTGTATAAATATTGTGCTATGAATTTCTTATTTGGAAATAGTTTTGTAAGTTTCAGATTTTCTCACAATATTGTGTTATACCTTAAATCGAAAAAATATCTTATCAGATATCAAAATTTCAGTGTTCAATAAAAGCAGAATTCTTTCCTGTCAAGAGTTGATTATTGCTCTTTGATTTTGCCTCTGCCAGTGGTAAAACCCACTCAGTTTTATGCAGGTATTGAATCAATGGGTTGTTGAAGTTATTTATGAACAACACATCTACCCTCCCATAACTAAAGCTTGAGAGGATAGACATTGTGAGATCAGTCTTCAAAGACTGCATAATTGTTCATTAATCAGGAAATGGGCTTATTTTCATCACAACCAGTATCTGCTAGTACAGTGCGACAGCGTTTGAAGCAGCATTGACTGTCAGTATGAGGAGCATTATTTCAACTTCCTTTGATCATGATACTCTTGTGTGCTCCACAACAAGGCAGGATACTGGAATTGTGCAATGTCATTTTTTCAGAAATATCCTGGTTCTGTGTGTAGCATTCTGATTCCTCTTTATCTGGAGACTGAGGAGAATGCTTGTTACCTGGCTGTATTTAGTATCATCATAATCGTCCTATTTTTTGTGTGATAGTATAAACATCCATTGGATACATGACAAGTACATCTTTAATTCATATCTATGGTTATTTTTACAGTGATAACTTTATTTTGAACTGTTTTATGCCAATGGTTATATCATATCTTTGAGGCCTATGAAACACCATCCTTCAACAATATTATACAAAAGGACATGTTTCCTGTTATGTTCTGATCTTCCTTGATTCTGAGGATATTCGATTTTTGCCTTATCCTGTGCATAGTTTCCAAACTTCTCACCACTTAGAAACATCTGGAATGTAGCATAAACTTGAAGCAGAATGGAATGAGCTACATGTTTCTGCCATCTAAGTACAATTCAATTCCATGCCTTATTGAACAAAGGCCATTTTAACTATCTGGGGTGGCTGCTGTTTTTACTAATTTTACACCTTGAAAATATGCAAATTGCCTACAAATTGAATTACTTTGTCTTCATCTTTTTTTCATTAGCTTTCCTTGATGATGTTGCAATTTTAATGGATAGCAGTGTATTAAATAACATTTTAATTGTTACTGCATCAACAAAAATTGGTTTGAAAATTTAAAATAACCAATTTTTCAACCTTTTTTTAAAGTTTATATATTTTTATGTTACTTACATTTAATATTGTGAAATACAAGCTGTGTAAATTGCTCCACTTTTTTATTACCATAAAACAGAATATATTGTATTACTTAAAAAAAAAATTATACATGGTATTTTATACTAAAAAGTTTTATAAAATATTTAATATTTTTAAATATCACAGTTTTCATTTATATGTGTTTTGTAATAGAAATTTTCAGTCATCTGTATTTTACTATTTTCATAATTGAGAAAGCAGCAGACTTTCAAATTTGATTCTTATAAAATGAATTTGAGAAAAAGCTGAAAAATATCAATTATGAAGATGGAATAATTCCTATTTTTTGACTGAGAAGCATTTTATTTTAAAAATTAAAACAAGTGTCATAGAATAAAATGTATTTTATTAGATCATCCTAAAAAGTTAAGTTTTAAGAATTAGTAGCTTGTACAAATAAGTAGTAAAGTTATTTTCTGTTTACTATGAAAAAGCATAACTATTTTTAACATTACAAAAAATCTGAATATCATACCATAATGAATGTTGATTTATACAAAAGCTAGATGTTGATATGGCTATTAATATTATTGAAAACTTGAGTATTTTTATAAAGTCATGAAATGTTTTTTTGGTTTTGTGTATAAAGCATTTTATTTATGAAATGAATATTGTGTGAAATTATTCACATTGTCAAGTATTCTTAAAGCTAAATATGAGAAGAATCATTTATATATATATATATATATATATATATATATATATATATATAT
>JAPDSC010083710.1:0-10576 GCA_026290005.1 Latrodectus geometricus | reverse complement strand
ATATATAAATGATTCTTGGGAGACATATATAAATGAAATCTTGGGAGACATAATTTTAATAATTCTACATATTCTAAAGAATCTATTTTTTACAACTAGAATGTAACTAATATTTTAATCTCAATTTATATTAGTTGCAGTCAAGGAAAATCTTACTGCTTTTACCCTAATATTTTACTCTGGTGTTTGCCTCAAAAAACTTACAGTGAATTTAGTAGTGATTGTTATTTTATTTCAAATGTATACAGTTAATTGATTGGTTCAATAAATGATATTTATACATGTATGAATGTCTTCCATATTTTAATATTTATTAAAAAAATTATTTTGACTTTTAAAGATAAATTAAAAAACTTTATTTTCTTTACAGGGTTTTGGCCATGTTGCTTCACAGGCCTTGTCAGATTTTAATAGGTAATGAAATTAAAATTTTTCATAAATATTATTTTCTTACAAATAATTAGATTAAAATTTGATAAGCTGCTGTTTCATGTGTAGTTATGCTATTAATCCATTTTAAAAATGATTGTACAAATAATGATGGATTTTCCATCAATTGATGTGAAAGTTCGTAACCCAATGACTTATATGATGGCTAAAGAACTCAAATGTGTATTGAATTGATCTTTTTTTGCCTTCAGAGTAATTTCTGACCCTTAATATCGTGTATAATACAAAATCAAAAACCTTTGACACAAATAACTCTTTAAAAAAGTTCATATTGAATTAAGAGAAGCACAGTTGTTCAATTCTGACACATGTCTTCAAGCAAGAACAAATTCTTGTCCTAAGTGTTTAATATATACCTGCCTCCTGTCTCTAGCTTTAATGTACTTTCAATAATTTACTTCCAATAATTAGTTTGCCCATTTCCAATAATTAGTTTATTATCCAGTTCCAGCATTCATAAGATAAATGTTTCTGAAAAACAGCCATTTATCCACTAAAATCTCTGACTTTTTGAACAGCAGAATAAGAAAATTTAAACTTTCTCTGGTGTAACTGCAAGCAGAGAAGACACAAGTTCAAGTTTCGTTTTTACTTCAATCAATCAGAATTGGCTGCAGATTTTGAAGACTCTTGTTTATGGTTCCTAGGCTATTATACTATTCAGAGAAATAAGAATTATTTTTTAAGGTATTTTTTGTGATATGCTCTCAAGAATGATTTGAAAAGTGCCAATTCATTTTTCATTAATAGAAACTTAGGGATTCTTCCATATAATGATTTGAAATCTGATATTCCATGGATCTTGGGTAAATTCGATATAATCCACACTGGCAAACTCATACTCATAGATAAAATTACAGTAATATTATTTTGGTAATTTTTAAATAATTCTTGGAAAAATTGGATTCCTGTTGTTAAACCACTCAGGATATTTACTTTATTTAAATGTCATTATGTAATGGTTTGTGTATAATATGGAAGTACCCCAGTGATCTGTCTACTTTCTTTATCTTGCTTATCTCTATCTGCTTACTTTTTATCTTCTGCTTTATCTTCCTTTTCTCCAATGTTGATGCCTTTTAAGTGATTGAGGTATGAGGGCTGTTGTGTATGTGTTACCATCTTGCTGCTATTTGCTTCTTCTGGGCATGTGTTTGCTGTGTATTCCTACCTGCATGCTTGAAATAGAAAGTTCTGGCTGATACCATTTCATTACTTTGAACTGTGCTTCACGTAAACAAAAGTTGCATTTTAGTCCTTATCACATCAATCAGCTTTATGAATCAAGTGATTGTGTGCTTACTAGATTTTATGTTATAGGTGGCAACTATTTTAGGAGCGCATTGAAATCATACACGATCTGCCCAGCACTGGTGCAGCTTGTAACTATCCTCATATTGAAATTAATGGTGGGTTTTTTCTGTTGGGTCCTAAAGTTATACCATTTTATGGAAATTTAAAATTTTTCTTCACAGGAGCAACAATTGTCATTTTTAAGACCAAAATTCTTTATCATAAATAGATAACACTTTTGTGTAGGTCACTTTTCTTGTTGCCAAAAAAAAATATCACGAATAATTGGAGAAATGTAGAAT
Source organism: Latrodectus geometricus (assembly GCA_026290005.1). Classification (NCBI taxonomy): domain Eukaryota; kingdom Metazoa; phylum Arthropoda; class Arachnida; order Araneae; family Theridiidae; genus Latrodectus; species Latrodectus geometricus. The sequence continues at coordinate 8,531 of JAPDSC010083710.1, read as the reverse complement.
ATTAAAAAAATGCACTCTGGAAACTTACTCACAGGTGTTTGCTTTAGAAACTCAAACAGTAGTTATTGTAACTATGCTATGATTGGCTAATCTAAAAGTAACAGTCTTCCAGCATGGTAAATTTAATGGTGCTCAACATTTTTAAAGGTGTTGTCTCAGTTAGAATTTGTTTAATATACAAATGGATTTTATCCTTAAAAATTTACAAGAATCAGAAGAAAATGTAAGTTCATGAATACTAAGCACTGGAGTTTGACTTTCGTTCTGCCAGTACTTTCACTGCATATCAGAGCTGCTTACATGAATTTACCTGTTTGACCTTACATTCAAAATCCTCTGTGATACTTTTTGTGCCAGTTTTTTGGGCACTCAAAGATTTCTTACCGGGACATACTCACCTGTGATCTCTGCATGGTAATTGGTCACAAAATTTTAAATTCCAAGGCAAGGAAAATGTCTGTTAATTGTCATGTTAACTACCATATATCTCATGTTGCTGTTGTCTTCTAGGTAGTTGAGAAAGAAATCTCCACATTTAAAATGAATAAGTATTTGTATTCTGGGGTTTTACATTTATAGTTAAGTTTCATACACCACTAGCTAAGATTATTTTTGTATGTGTTATTTGAAAAGTACCCAGTAACTTGAGATTGATAATTTTCACCTTCCCTTACAAAATTATTATGAATTGCTCAAAGCTTAAAACATCTCCAAATCATATCTGAAAAGGTTCTGAATAATTTCAAACTCATTTCAAAATTTTAAAATTGTTCACATCAACATAAATAATTATATTGATGATATTAATCCTATTTATAATCTAAATTTTTTAGTATAAAGTCCCCTTATTTGATTGGGAAATATTTAATGTATGTATTTAAAAGTTGAAATATTATATTTCTTCTTACAAACTATTTACAGTGATTAGCTAAATATTTATTACACTGTTGATTTTTCATTAATTTATTTCAGACACAGAATTGTATATTGTTTGATTCAATTTTTTATATAGTTTACTTTAAAGATAAAAAATGTTCTTTAAAATTAATTGTAAAATCTAACCATTATCTTTAAAATATGTATGATGGATTTTATGAATAACTATATTATCCTTTTAGAAAGTTCTGTAAAGAAGAGCTTGAGCCACATAATGGTATTTTAGCAACAATTACTTCATTTGTAAGTAAATGTAAAATGTTTTTTTCATTGTATTTTGATAAACTTAATAAAATAATTGATTTTTGATTTCCAAATTCTTTAAATTTTTCTAATTTTTATAATGTTAACAAACTTTAATTTCTTTTTAATTTACTGTTTCATTTTCAGGTTGGAAGTATGTTCATATCAGATGAACCAGAAACTGAAAAGTATAACATAAAGTAAATATTTTCTCTTCTTAAACAACAGATTTTATGAAACAAAGTTGAGTTAAATTATAAGAGCTGCTGACAGAACTGAAACAGATGTAATAACCAATATCTGCTATAATAATTTAAAATGAAATTTTCATGAACTAAGATTACTTGAATTGAAAAATTTAATAAATTAAAATTGAATTTAAAATTTATACTTTATTAAAAAACAAAACCTTCTTCCTTGCTTTGCCTTACTTTGCTTATATTTAAAAATGTGGTTTTCCAAATTTATTAACACTCTTCACTATATTTTGTGAGCATTTTATTATTAACAGATTGTTTTTAATTTATTTCTCACTTCATAATTCCTTTAAAAAATTAAAACAAATTATGTACTTAAGCAGAGATAGATGTAAAACAAAAATAAATGTTTGTCATCTCAACTGCAAGTTTACTTCCTGATAATAAAGGAAAACTAGTTTTTTACCGTTTTGTTTTTTTTCATACTTGATAATTCACATGTAAAATTACCTTATTTAGAGCTGAGCTTCAAAGTCACCTTTCTTTTCTGAATTTCAAATGTTCCTGGGCATCTTTTTTCTCTTTCCTCTTTTACATTTCTATTAATTTTTCTTATAAGGTATATATGTATACAGGTCCTTATAAAATGTTAGCTATTCATTATTTTAAAACTTTCTAATATGAAAAATTTAAGCATAATTTTAATTTGCATGTTTCTGTTTCAAATAATTTTATTTTGTAATGCATTATATGGGCTTTAAATTTTCATGTTGCTTTGAATTAAGATAGCTTTTTTTGATTAGATTATTCTTTTATTCTGTCTCAAATATATTTCTTATGAAGGTTTGGATGTATTTATGAATTGGCAAAGTGTATGTAAATATTTACTTTTATTTTTCAGAAATTTGAATGCTTTTGTTCTGAAAAACTTTCTGGTGACCTTAGAAGTCATAAAAAATTAATGAATTCAAAAATATATATTTTAATGCAGTAAAAAATGCATTTTTTAATAAGAAAATAGTATAACTATTTATTGTTATATCTTCATTAAAAACGATATGGTCTTTAGATTAATCTGAAATTTTTTTATTCTGTAAAAAATTTCAATATTTTTATATTTTATTTTATTTTTTAAATTTTAAACTGCCAAAGCAATGTTTTTTTCCTCCTGAAGTTTTGGATTAAGCTATAAAATTCGATGTTTTTTCACTGAAGCTTGTGAACCACAAACTTTAATGAGTCAAATTTCTAAGGGTAAACATGTAAGTCCTGAAAGTAGTTAAGATTTGGAAAATAATGATGATTACTATATACTTATCCTTATTCAAATGTTGCTTTGGGTCACAAAAGATATCTCATGCATTGATTAGCTGAAACAAATTGAATTAGCTATTGAATTCCTGAAAACTCACTTAATTATGTTATTAAATATTGACGTTGGGACTCTTTTTACATATATTACAGTGTATTTCCTTTTGGAAACATTTAGAAAAAAATATAAAAATGTGTGTTGCAATAGCAAAAACAATTTCAAAAAATGGAAGAAATTATTATCATTATTTAAAATTACTTTCCAGTAATGTAGAAAAAAGGTGGAATATTAAATAATACTTCACTCCCAACTCCTGTGCATAGATAACAATTTGAAAAGGATAAGAACCAGGCTCTTTTTTGTAACGAGAAGAATTTCAGTGTGAAATATTGCTTTAATTGCATCGTGGCATAAGCAATTTAACAAAGTTTAACCCAGCGTTAATTACACTTTAAATTACAAATGTGGTAATCATCATTTTGAAATAAAGCATAGCCTATATTTTAAGTGTGCTAAAAACTGGCGATTTGTTATAAGATTCACTCCATTTCTTGCAGCTGTTTTCAATTAAATCTTGTATGAAATTTTTGCAAACAAATAATAAAAATTATATAGATGTTAATAACTGTACAATTCATAAACCTATTAGAAATAGGGATTCTTTTGTTCTAGATATTTTCTTAGATTTTCTATATTAAAAAAAGTCCAATTTTCAAGTGTTACAAAAACAATTTCTGATTAAACTTTGGTATAAAAATGGCATGTAAAAATTTTCCTTACAAATTTAACTAAATTATTTTGAAAATCTTCATTTATAAAAAGTAAGTAAAGAAACATACAAATTTAAATTTGCATGTTTCTGTTTCAAATAATTTTATTTTGTAACGCATTATATGGGCTTTAAATTTTCATATTGCTTTGAATAAAGAAAGCTTTTTTTTATTAGATTATTCTTTTATTCTGTCTCAAATATATTTCTTAGGAAGGTTTGTATGTATTTATGAATGGGCAAGATGTATATAAAAATATTTATTTACTTTTATTTTTCAGAAATTTGAATGTTTTTCCTCTGAAAAACTTGTGTAAAATTAAACAAAGCAATGAAAATTAATATGAAAATATTTTAAATGAGTTAAACAATTATTTGAAAATAACTGTGATTTTAAAATATTTTATGTACGAATTTTTTTTTAATTTTTGCAAAATTGGTGAATTTTCTGTGAGGAAAGGAATATCAACAAATATGAAAATTTGTAGAAAGTAAAAAGTGTTGCCGTTTAATGTACTTTATGCAATATTTTTTAAAATGCCTCTAAAATCTCAAGAAAAAGAGGTCCCTCCCCCTATGAGACATTTCATGACAGCAAATAGGAAGATTTATAGAATGTGGTTGAAGTGTTATTACTCAGTATTGAGCTAACATTGATTGAGAAGGAATTCACTATTTAATATCCATTATAAACTAGAACTTGTAGTATGAAGAAAAGTTTGTTGCACAAAAGCTTAAATACAATTATATTAATTCAATTAATGCTATTAGTTGAGTTACTACTAGTAGTAATAAAAGTTTTCATGATATTGAAGCAATATAAATACAATCTGTATTCTTATTTCTAAGGTGGAACAAAAACTATAATAAACTGGCATTTTTTGAAGATAAGAGATTGCTATCACCACAGAGTAAGAAAAGATAAGTTAGACTTGTGATTAAATGCAAGAAAAGTAAAATATGCTTAAAGAATGATAAGGTTGTATGGTTAAATCTTCATAAAAACTTATAGAAAAAGTTTAGAATAATATCACTTCAGTACACAAGTCCAGTTATTTAAGTAAGTCCATTAAAATTAAATAGAGACACTTTAAAATAAATGAAAAATTGAGAAAAAAATTACTATGACTGAACGGTTTAAGTCACATTAATTAAGGTTTTTGTATTCGTGATTATGAAATATTTTGTTTAGCTCTCATAGTTTTTAGACAAACCTGAAAAATAATTTCTTTGTTAATTCTTTAGCATTTTTTATATGTATGGGTGTTATGTTGGATGTTAAAATTTAAGTGATATTGAAAAATTAGTTCCAAATTGTTTTTATGAGAAATAAAGTGAAATTCTGTTTGAATAATCTTTAAAATGCTACTAAAAATGCTGTATCTAATGCTATCAACATATAAAATGACAAATATGGTCATATTGCCCTTGAAATTTTATTTAAATTTTTTAATTATAAATATATATCTAAAATTTCACTGGTAATAAATTATCACTTTAAAATAGATTTTTAATGAATCTGAAAAATCCTTATATTCTTTGAAAAGTTTGAATACTTCTGGAAAATAAAATTTGAGTTCTGAGTATGAACCATGTTATTTTATGATTGATTTTTATGTGCATTACACCTTGGAAAAATATTTGATTTCATTTTTAAAAAGACACTCCTCTTTATTCATGTTAATAGAATTTTCTAACTAATTTCTTTTCTAAAAATCTTTTGTTGTGTATAAATTTTATCCATGAATTTTTCTTGGACAATATTAATTCTACTGCACAAAAAATAATATTGCATAAATTTAACCAAACATTAAATACTTTATTTTCTAATTATGTTGTTCATTAGTTATAACCATTCTATATATATACACTACAGACCATTAAAATTGCTTCACCATAAGCAAATGCAAATAATGAAGTAGTATCTATCGGTTCAATAATTTTATGTTAAAAAGCAAGCTATTAAATTTTCATGAAATTTGGATACACAGATGGCAAGAAATCAACAACAACCACTGCCAGCTGTAACAGCGCTGATATGCCTGGTTATTGAGTTGAATATAGATTGAATGACATATGGATGTACATCTGCACATGCAACATTAACATTATACCTCAGGTTATTTACAGTAACTTTTGCAAATTGTAAATCCTGGTTAATCTTTGATAACACTAATTTTTGAGCATGTTAATGTCTGTGAGATAGCATCATGAGTAGATGAAACTATGGTCTCTGAACTGACAGCTCCTACTACTGCATCTGTCGTGGTACTATTCAGTCACCATGTTTGTTGTCCTGCAAATGAACCCATTTCTTGATTCAAAGTTTGTAGTGAGAAATACCATCCACATTGTGTGGTTAACCTATCTGTTTTCAATTCTTAGAAATAGTGGGCTGGCGAGAACCAACACATTATTATGCATAATCGTTTTCAGCTGCTACAAGATGCAATATGTGTTGGAATAAATAAGCAATTTCCTAAGATGCATTTCAATCTCTATCAGCCAGAAACGTTCTAACAAGTATTTCTTCTTTTCACACAAGCCATTACAATAACTTTTCTCCATGCCATTCAAATGCCATTTATTTGCTGTTATATTTTTTTTTCTTAATTTAAGCACATTGTAGGTATTGCTACAGCTGTTTTATTTTACAAGAATGTTTATTTTACTAAGCTAATCATTTGTAAAATACAGCATTTCTTCCTGTTGTGTTAATGTTATGTTTGAGTCTCTTATCTTCTTCGTGCAGCAATTTTAATGACTTATATGGTATGTGAGTTTGAATTAATTACATCCTTGTATTTGACATTACTTAAGAAGCGAACAATTTTCAAAATGATTTCTTACATTTTATCACTTCCTTAACTAAATATAATTTTTTGTGCGATGTTAATAATTTTTTGCTGCTTTTATCTTATGCCAATTTTTATTGAAACAGGGCAAATAATGCTGTATTACTTGCTTTGTATGAAGTTGTGCATTTGAATAGAAATTTCCTTATAACTCTTACTCATGTGAGTAAACAATTCTTCTCTTTTAAATTCAATGTTTAATGAAAAATATATATTAATGAATGATAAATACTAATTTTTTAATCTTTAAACTATGCATATATATATAAAATTAAATATATTAATAATTTGAACATAGATATAAATTATTATAGTATTATAATTTTCTTTTATTGATTTGAAGTAGTAGAGTTCAAACCATTGAGCTATTATGTATATTGGGATATGTTTAGTTTGTGATACACCAAAATCAAATGAGGAATCAAATTTCTGATTCAATTGAGTAATAAGCTAATATTTCAATAAATTTTAAATAATATATATTAATGTATATATTTACCATCTCTACCTTTAATCCACTGGTCGCATGAACTAGTTAATTTTACTTTGGAGAGTGCTTTATGTTAAATCATGCTAGAATAATCTTTCATTAAGTTTTATACATATTTTATTGAAATGTGATTTGCTTACTTCGAATTATTTGGAGAATAAAATTAATCTCTTAATTGACCTTTGTTTAAAGGTAATTATCATTAATGTTCAGTTTGATATGTCTAGTGAAAGAATATAAAATTTAAAATGAATTTTTAAAAGATTCTTGGCTAGTTATTGATTTATCTATATATTATAATAAAAGTAATTTGAAAGTTAGTTTCAGTATCACCTTCTTTCTTAATGGTATAAGTTAATAGAAGAAAATACAAATAATTATCAAATTAAAAATATTTTAAATTATTTGCAATATGTTTTTATGCATACCTTAATATTTTGTCAATCAATAGTTTTTCAAATTTATTCATTATTGTAGTATGTATCAATAATAGAAATATTTTAATTTTAATAAAATTTCACCCTATACATATAAATTTTAAAAGTATAAAATCATCTAGGCACAACGGTGTAAGTTTCCGGATTTCAAACTATCTGTATTTGTATGTTCAGTTTTTTATTGCCTACAAATATTTTTAATTGCTATTTTTTAGAACAATAAGTTGCAAAAGTTATTATAAAAATTATTGTATAAGTAATTGAATCCTTCAATGTTTGATGTATTACTGTCTTAAACTGCTTTATTATATAAAAACTAGTTAAAGGACAGCAGCTTAGAAAGAGTAAAATTAAAAAAAATTTAATTTTTATATATTTTTTAAGAGAAGTTACAAACTGTAAGCCCTTTAAATTGAATAATTTGCAAAATGTATTCACTGAGCTGATATATTTACATTTATGTTATTTTTTTATAAGTTCTTTTTCGTATTTAGAATATGCTATTACTATTGTCATAGTTTAATTTTTTTAAATATTTATGTTTTAGAACTGTGCATGAATTATTTTTTAGGATTACAGTGTATTTTATTAAGCTTTGTTATAATGTTAGTAAACCTATCAATTTTACTGTTTTTCTTTTACTGTGATATCCATATTAAATAATTTAGGTTCATAATGAAGGATTTAAAACAATACATTATTTTTCTATATTTATTTATTTTTTATTTTATTATTATTATTTTTTTCACTTTCAAAAATTTTATATAATCTATAATTACCCTTATTGCCATTATCTAAAATCTGTTATTTATTAATATATGATCATAATTTAGGATTGTACATTAATCAGAAGATTTATATAGGGTCATACATTGACATGATCTTTAATCCTAAATTATACATCGTGTTGATGTATAATCTTTAATCATTTTTTTATTAATGTATGATCCTAAAATATTACCTCTATTACAATCTGATACTCATTGAAAATGCAAATTTGCATTTTCTGTTGCTTTAAAAATGTCATGTTAACATTAAATGTTAATATTAATTTAAAATATTATGTTAAAAATGCATATCATTTGATTATTGAAATTAAAATACATACAATTACAGAATATCCTTAATTATAATAAAAATTATTTCCCTTTTGTTATCAATCATACTTTATTTTTTTTAACAGAGAGTAAAAAATATCCGAAATAATTTATCACTCAGTACTATAAAGTCTTACTATACCATCTATTAGTCACTACCATACCGTTGATTCAAACTATTTATCTTTTAATGAA
>JAPDSC010083701.1:0-17909 GCA_026290005.1 Latrodectus geometricus | reverse complement strand
AAAAAGAAAAGAAATAATAAAATGCATTTTCGTACTCGAACCAAAGCCTGTTATAACTATATATACATACATATATATATATATATATATATATACATATATATATATATATATATATACCAGAAATTTCTACTCATTTAGCATTACACGGTGGGCACCTGTAAACTAAGTCACGGAAATGAGTACATTACTCACGTTACACCACCACAAACCGTTTGCAGGACTGGTCACATTCATACATCATCTCAGGAGAAAGGACAAAGAAACACAGAGAAACAAAACGGCCATGCTTGAAATATATACATAGTAATTTACCTTTTAGTGCTAGCTGTAAAAGTAAAAAACATTGTTAAATTAGAGATAAAATAGTTTCATGGTACACTAAACTCATAATCTGGATTTATTCTAATGAGATTATCTCAAGCCAAAATGTGTTAAACTAAGCAATACATTTGAAAAGCTTACACTTTCTAATAAATAATTAAACTAAATCTTCAAATTTTTTCAAACATTTGTTTACAAAAATCAAATATAATTTTTTGTTGACTCTTCTATAATATTAAAAATAACTCATTTATCATGACTATTATTCACAATAAATCAAATTAATGTTTAAATATTGAACCTTTTTACCCTTCTCTTAGCATGCAATAAAACTATTTTTTTTTGCCATAAAATTATTTCTATGAAATATAATGCATTCAATGCTTTAACGTCTTACAATGATCTCAAAATCATTGTTAAAATGTTTAATTCTATTCAATAAATAAATTACATATTAAGTATTAGCCAAATTAAGATAAAAAAAATATCAAACGATGTTCTTAGTTACTACTAATTAACTTTCTAACTTCCAATTGATTTTTCACCCTTAAATCCAATTTATAAGACAGAAGTTTAGATAATTGAATAACTATCATGTATGCTTTATCAATTAGTCTAAGAGAACTTTCTATAATGTAATAAGTTGGTTGCTGAATACTGCTCTCAATTAAATGTTTGTGTTTCCTGGTAAAATACAATTAATTGTGCATTTATCTTCTTATGGAAAAATGCAAACCATAGTTATTTCTTTCATCTTGACTGGTCTGTCCAAAATCTTTGTGATGAAGAAAGTCACTAAGACATACATTGCTGTAACTTTTACAGGTCTTTTTGTGTAAAATCATTCAATTAAAAATGTTCCTTTTTAATTAATAAAAAATGAAAATTATTCATATGTGTTAACATTGATTGTATTCCGTGAGTCTAATAATTAATTTTTGAAATTAATATGTGAACCAATCTTCGCTATTTGGAGATTTTTTTAAAAAATAATTAGTTTTTAATTCCAAAATTTTAATTTATAAACCATAATATCCCTTCATTATTTATTACTTTATAAGTAATAAATTAAGATAAAAAAATAAATTTTAAATACTATTTTACATATTTTCGGGCAAGATATAAATATTAAATACATTCATATAATTTGAACCTTAAAATGAAAAAACATATTGATTTCAAAAATAGTTAAATATTGATTTTTAAATGAATATTAATGTACTTGAAGTTTTCAGTTATTATATCTTTAAATCATTCTATGTTAGTATCGATATTTTTTTTATATTTATTAATAAATCTGACATGAAGAATCTATTGTAATTTTAAACTATAAAATATATTTTAATTTACAAATGATTATAATTAACAAAAAATTTTAAAATAATTGTTTTCTGGAAAAAAAAGTATAAACATTTTGCACTTTAAGACATGTCATAGCTGTTTATTTTAAAATTCACATTTCTTTTCATAAGCTACACTTATACAAACTAATTTATGAGATAAAATTTAATGAGACATATAATTCGATCAAATGTTTTTTCAAATCATTTTCTGAAGGATTTTCAATTAAAATTTCAAATAAAATTTTGATGAAAAATAATAAATTAAATTTGCAACCCTTAATTAAATAAATATATGAATAAGCATAATATCTAAACGATATTTCATTAAAAGCTTCTGATCAAATAATGTTTCCATAAAAATATTTCTTTACACCTCGTTTAACACACTACCTCAATCTCACGTTTCAGAAATCGAAAATCATAATTCTCCTTCTATAAGGACGAGAAATGGTTTCTATTTTTACTAAAGAACACTTCAAGGTCATTTTTCTATTTTTTACATTTTTTCGTAAAGGAATGTGTCAACTTCGCATTTATTTCAGGAATTAATTACATTAAAGCCCATTAATTAAAACTTTTCTAGTAAGCTGAGCTTCATAATCTGTGGCCAGCAAAATCGACCACTTTTAATTAATTGGATATGCTGAAAAATCAATAGCTCCTTAGTGTAAGATTAATATTAACTTAAATATGCATGACATTTCTGTATTGAATTCCGGTTAAATTAAATTTAGTGTAGAAATCAATTTTTTTTGATTTTTGATCCAAATATGTAATGACTTTATTGAATTTGAAAATTTCTCTCAAATATAAAAAGTAATTAGTAATTTTTTAAATCTTATGGATTCTCACAAATATCACACAATTTTAGGAATTATATATTAAAAACATTTTTACATGAAATTGAAGTGAGGAATTTTGCATGGATTTTTTTCTAAAATAAAATAAAAAGAACTTTAAATAATCGATAAATATTTGCCTACATTTTTGTTATTTGCTAATGTAAATGTAAGTAAATCTAAGTAAAATGATTTTTAAATTTTTAGCTCATTGAGATTTTTTAGTTAGGTAATCTAAATCATTAAATCAAATTAAGTCACTTCATCACAAGAATATTGTAAAGACTGTAATGATATAATCCAATGTCCTCGCTTTCATGAAATTCTTTCAGTAAAAAGGAATACATCTTGTAAGACCATACTACTTGCGAATACATGTCTTTAAGAGAAATATTCCTATGAATTATTAATTTTTATTTAAATACATCACTATCTTTTTATAGTTTAACATTTTAAAACTAATTAAAGATATTTAATAACTTATCCAATGTTTGAAATAAATTACGTCATAAAATATGCTAAAATTAATGTGTGAAGTTATGTGGGATATTGAACTAAAAATTTGGGAAAACTAAAGAATGTACAAATTTTATCATATTTGAACATTAATTAGAATGTTTTGCAAATAAATATCAAAAATAACTTGGTCAAATGAAAATTTAAAATCTTATGGTACTTAAAACAATCTATAAAAAAAACTGATGAAATATTAAGTCGTTCATTAATATAAAAAAATTAATTAAATATGATAAAATATATTTCTTTTTGATTAAAATATTAGTAGCTTAACACTAAATAATAAAAATAATTAAGTAAGTTATTAATTATTTGATTCATGTTTATAAAAATATCGTTTTTAAATCCCAGCAAATGGTACAGTTGTTAATGTAAAAATTTTGTATGTAAATTATTTCCCTAACATTAAGATGATATTATTATCTATCATAAAATAAGTAAAATCTATGGAAGAATAAATAAGACATAATTTCTGTGTGAATCATTTTGATAACATAGTATTTAATTAAAATAACTTTAATTTCTAAAGGCATGAATAACTAAGAAGGTAATTATTCTATCATTTGAAATCAAAATGTACTTTTTTTTCAAAAAATGCTATTAAGTTTCGCTTTTAAATAAGTAATTTACTTTTAAAAATGTAATCGTTCTTGTGATTTATTATTCTTAAAATTTAAATGTGAAAGAAGAAAATGGTATTTCGGGAAGCAATATTATGATTTTTTTTTTCATAATCAAAGATTACACCAGTTACCCGAAATTTATGTTATCTTTTTCATTTGTATATTTAAAAAAGCGTAGAAAATTACCTTATTAATTATTGCTTTGGAAAAACAGTAAATAAATAAATGCAACGAAATTATTCATGAGTTACAGTTTTTTCTTAATTAGTTCATAAGAGAAGTTGTTAGAAGAGAAATCTGAAAAATATCATTTATTCTAAAGTAAATTTTCTCTGTAAATATTCATAGACTCATTAATCTCTTTTCATGATAATAAAGTTAATTATATTATCAATAATAATTCACTGAGTGTAATTTAATTTTTACTGTAATTTATTTCATTATTCAAATAAAATGTATCTCAGATGAAAATTAAATTTCATTAAAATGCATTGAGAGGTGAAATACTTTGTCAACCTGGAAATCACCACAATATTAAACTTGAATATATTACTTTCTTATCTTGTTGATTTGTTAAAAAAAATATTTTCTTTATGATAAAACGACTTAAAATAATATTTAAAACATTCATGAAAATAATATTTGTTAATAATTATTATTCTTTTTAGAGTCGTTGGATATGTTTTGGAAAGAAATATAATTTAAAACAAATTATTTGATAATACCTTATCAGGAAATAGTAAAATATAAATGGAATATATATCTAGAAAGATATCTACATTTTTAAGCACTAGTTACTTCAATTTTATGGAAGGAAATTTTAATTAAAAATTTCCTTTTCAAATCGCTAGAGGCCATATTTGAAATTAAAATAATCTAATTCAATATGTAAGATAGTTATTTAACAATTGTTTCTGAACTATAAAATTAAAAAGAAGAAAAAAAAATTTATTGTAACATTTTACAAAGTTTTTAAGTGCTATGTATATGATTTTCCTCTTGACCTTTGATTTCAGAGAAAAAGAGAAACAATTATATATGCACATTAATATATTTAAATATAATTTCGCTTCAAAGTAATTTGCATTTAGGAATAACATATAGAGTACTTTTCAAGTTAATATTTCTCAAAGAATTAAGAAAGTTTTTATTGGATAATATTTCAAAATGCTTTTATAAACAATCTTATCAATAACCTTTATAATATATGAACAAAGTTTTGAAAAATGAATATTCCTAAGATTTGAATTTCTTTTTAATTATGTTAAATAATAGAGTACTTTACAGATATACCAAAAAAATTAAATATTATATATTCTGATCGATGTTAAATTTCAAAAATGAAAAAATATGATTTTGATAAAGCATAGTGCAAAATTTCCTTTTCAATATAATCTTTCCTTACTTAGGATCAAAAAATTTATATTTATTTTCATCTGAAGTTAAGGAATTAATATAAATTTTATAAATAGGTTCTGTAATTTATAAACATATATTTTATACTTAACTATAAACAACATTATTTTGGCTTAAAATATTTGATTTTAATTCTAAATTAAATCAAATATTTAAAATGAATTGACAAAGTTAAACTACTTATTACCTATTTTTTTAAACTTCAATAAGTGATGTTATTAATATATATAATATAATAATAACTACTGTTATTAATAGTCATTTCCAAAACGCGTATCTGCGAAGTCATAGAATTTATCAAAATATTTTAAGGAAATCTAAACTTTTACTTATGATTAATTTATTTATTGTTCTTTAAAATATTTCAATTTTAGGACACATGTATTATTTTAGCTATGAAATTATTATATTGTTGTTTAATATATTACATGCAAGAAATAACTATATATTATTTATGAAGAAAGATTGAGATTGCTTATGGAGAAAAGTTGTATTTTAGAACTGCTTGTAATCTTTGTTTACAAAACATAGATTCACGTATTATGCAAGCAAATGTGTCAGTAAATAATAGGTATTGCAACCAATCTTTTTCAGGAAGATTGGTTTCCGATGCCATCATTTTCCAAGTATATAGCTTTCTTAATACTTTATTAATCAGATTCAAATATCAATAATTAATTTAATAACATAAATACTTTCACAAAAACTTGATTTTTAAAATTAAGGTTTTTCTTCAAAATGTAAATTTGGAAGCATGGCTTTAGCTCTAATATCTTAAAACACATTGCCACTATAAAAGAAGAAATTTATCAGTATGAATAAATGGTTATAAATACACATTATTTTATACAATATAATATAATATTAAATTAACATAAATTATTTTCCATAATAAATAATAGTAAGACAAAAGGAATTCAAAATCTGTATAAATCAAGGGTAGGAAAACAATAAATAAAATAACTTTTCAAATATTTTTTATATTTGAAAAATATAGACAGCTTTTCACTACATTTACAGTGTCATTTGCCGAGAACCTGGTTTCTTGCTAGAGTTTCATTTCATTTCTAGTGAACAAAACAGAAAAGAAAGTGAGCAATTTCCTTTCAACTTAATGTCTAAGAAACTGATGAAGAAGCTCCTTATTATCAGCTTATTTTAGACATTTTTCATAAATCATGACATGGAAACACTTTGACTAGAAATCAATGCTATTTTTGAAAAAAATAAACTAAAATAAAATCTCTATCATATATTAGTTTCTTTTGACGTATCGTCTCCAGTGAACTCACCCATAAAATTTTGAAATGAGCTTTTGACATTCTTAAAAAAATTGGGCTACTTTAAGTAATAAACTATATTTTTATAAAAAAAAAATATTTCAATTTTTATTCAATGTTCCTGAAGAAATTAATCACATCTTCTTATTTTTATAGCAAGTTTTTAGACAATATTCTTTTTGTAAAATTCAAAGAAAAATTCAAAGAAAATCTTTTAGAAAACTTTCTCTAAAGAAGTGAGAGAAGTTTGAAAACTATAAATCTTGAAAATATTTAAAATGTGTATGTGTAGTTGTATAAGTACAGGTGTATACAAAAAATATGACCTATGATAAATGTTTGAAAGAAAAATTTTGGTAAAATAAATCTTCTGAACAAATAATTTATTTTATTAATAAAAATATATAGTTAGCTTCTAAAAAATTCTATACTGCTTTAATAATAACGTGAAACTTTGAAAAGTGTAATTATTTGTAAGACACAGTGCAAATTTATTATTTTGATAGGTAAAATAATAATTTTTAGTGAAATTATCTTCATTGAATTATTAATGATTTCACTTTTAGTTTTATATTTGATTTCAAATTAAAAAAATACAAATATATTATTTGATTTTAATTAATCATTACAGCTAAGAAACTCCAATCTATATTATATCACGAACGTTTCTAATGACATATTGAGGAAGGATTATTTGATTATAAATGTTATTATGTTATCGATTATATTATTATAAATGTAAGTTTTTAATATCAAGTTTAACTGTGCTTCCTATTTGTATATGAAGAAGTTTTTTAATTTTTAGTTCTTTTTAATTTAATAGTTATTCGTGTCTTTAAATTAAAAATGCTTTACTCTACATTTTTATGAAAATATCAACTTAGAGGTTTCTACCTTTAAATTTAATACTAATCTTGTTATTTTAATTTTTAAAGTTAATCAAATAATTAAAATATTATGTTTGAAATTCATATTAAGTTTTAATTAAAGTTTTCATCTCCTTAGCCTAAAAACAGATTGTCAGTTATGAAACAAAATTTGTTGAAATATATTTCTTATAACAATATCAAACATTTTGAAGATTACTTTTGAAGCATACATAATATAAATATTTTGCTTTAGTAAAAAAAGTTTTTGATTATTTTTTACAAAATACCCAATATGTGTATAAAACAGCTGTAAATAAGTAAAGCGATACATTACAAACAAAAACATGATTTTTTTTTCAACTTTAACGCAATTTATCTTGATATTATTTAAACTTCTCCTTGAACTCAGATGACAAAAAACTATCTTAGATAAAAGTTTAACAATATCAAATAGTGGTGGTTTAGGGATGGATTTTGAATATAGACGAGAATTTCATCGTTAAGGAAACTCAGTAAATGTTAGGTCATTTTAAAATTACAATTTATAAAAAAATAAAATTTTTATTAAACAAAATTAATATAATTGCTTATGTATACATGCAAAACATTTATTCAAAAAGATATTTGTGATGTGTACAACAATAAAAAAGTATAAATATTTATAAAATTTCAAATATTTATATAAAAATTTTAAATAGAAAATATAGACAATATGAAAATTCATTATGTAAATTCGAAGTCTTCGATTCGTATAATAAATACAAATGGTTTTTCTTTAGATAAACTAAAGTGTAATTTTACTGAATATTTTTTTGCAGAAAAATGGAAGTGCTACAAAATTTAACTTGTATATTATCAATTGCATGAAATATTTTACTTATCAGAATAAATTAAATTTATTTAAAAAAACAATTTTTTACATTAAGCGATGTAAAACATTTATTTCATTTTGATATTTTGAATACCATTCTTCTAAAAAGCAACTTTATTAAATTAAGAAATATTTTTTATTAGTTTGTGTTTACGTTTAAATAAAATTTATAGAAACAGAAAATATTTTTTTCGTGAAAAAAGCTTTTCGCATCTTAATATTTACTTGTTAAAAGGATGACATTTTTAAATGAAATATATACACATTTGTTAAAAACTCTTACTTCCACATCGCTTCTTAAAATGTCCAGTTTCTATGAAGATGCTCCAAAATTTCACTGGCCACTGTCCAACTCTTTGAGAACATTAAAGAAAAGACAGTAATTTGTCTTCAGAACTTGGAATAATTCCCTTAGTTCAAAGAGAAGCGAAAGTTTCAGTAACTGAAAGAGCACAATACAAGAATTTGAACTTCAAAATATTAATTTATTGATACCTTATTCATAAATTTTAATAATGTTTTTGAAACTAGTTGTACTTGATTATGGACCATTATTATTGTAATAATTTATTTATATTTAGATGTAAAATTAATAATTAATGCGTATAGTTAAACTTTTGTGATAGATTTTATTCCCATTAACTTCAAGGTAGAATGAATCCAAATATATAAAAAGAAAAACTTACAAGGATATGTATTATCAAAAAACACATTTTTTCCTTTAATGTGAATATTTTAATAATTTAAATATTTGTGATAATTTCATATATAAAATATATCTAAAACTGAGTCTTTAATACTTTGAACATTTTAGTAATGAAAATTTCAAAATTATAGTTGTTCCAATAAGCTAAAAATACGAATATTAATTTTAGAAGTATATTAAATAATAATAAAAAATATGTTATATTAAATAAGTAAATATATAAATATATATTTTGTTTCATCTGAAAACAATGGCCTAAATCAAGAAATAATTTACTGGAAATTCATTGAAAATGTAATATCTAATGATGATATAAAATCTAAATTAAAATTCTATCTTAAAATTAACATTAATTATCTTAGATTATCACAAAGATATTTTTTAGACTTAATTTATTTTCCAATATAATAGAATTTCATATATTACCGAAAACTATTGAAAGTACTGTAAACAAACTGTTTTAGAAAAAGGTATGCTAAATTATCTAGCTAATAAATTTACATGACTAAAATGTAAAAGTATTAAATAAAATTTTTACTTGTTATTTTATACTTTATAAAAAAGAACAGCAGTATTAGTTTGTTTCAAAAGAAATATTTAGAAGAAAAGAGGGATATAATTTTTTTAAGTACATGCTCATAATACAGATTTAGTTAAGAATATTAAAATGTAAAATTTCATTGATTTCTTTTTTAATAATTAGCTTTTTCATATATATACTTCTTTATATTACGCCTTTAAATTATTAATAACATTTCCTATAAAACATTCAATCACATTAATACGTGAAATTCAATATTATTTAAATAATAAAGAATATCACGTATTATATTCTTCATTATTTGCACTAAATTATTGATTTTAAGGAAAATTTATAAGCTCGGGAAAATATTTTAAAATTCAAGAGGATTTTCATTTAGAATAAAGCATTATTATTTTATAAGGTAACAACAAAGATTCTTGATAAATAAAAAATGATGTTTGCTTAAGTTAGTGACAGTATTTAAATTAAGTGTAATAATAAATGTAAAACTGCTAATATGTTTACAGAAAAACATTTATGACTGAATTTTATATTACTATTTAATTATATATTTCGTCAAGTGTATATGAAATTACCTTCTTTTGAATTCTTTTGAATATATTATGAATTTTGGTTTAAAATTTTTATTTTTCTTTATTACAAATGTATCCATTTTGTAAACATGCGTCTATTATAATTATGTATTTTTAATTTTACTTAATATGACTGAGTAATAAAAATTGTGTAATAAATTATTTAATTATAAGTTATTAGCAGGAAATAAAGTCCATGATCATATGTATTTTTTAATTACTTTAATTTTCTACATTCAACTTGCTTTAACTAATGTCTTTATTTTTCAAAATTCTATTTGCGAAAAGTATTTAGGAATTATTTTAAAATACAATAAAGGAGTTTAAAGTAATAATGGTTTCCTTGATTTAATTAGACCTTTAAAATTGGATATATTATCAGAAAACAATAAAATGTTCTCAAATAAAATTAAATGATTTAATTAATACCTTTCAAAAAAGTATAATTAAACATCATTCCAAAAAGGTGGAAAAAGGTAAAAATATCATGAGTAAATATAAGAAATATCAATTTCCTGAGGGTAAAAAATATTAGGTTTTACTAGGACAAACAACTATATTAATTAAAGGCAAACAATAGCAAAATGGGAATGATGTTATCTGTAAGTGTTTTCTTAGTTTTTTGTTGGGATTTTTAATTGTATCTCGATTTAATTAAAAACTGAGAAAAAAAAACAAGAAAGTCTTTGCAAAGATATTTAATGGAATACAATAAGCAGATATTGTGAAGATCTAATATTAGTTATTATTTCTTTTTATCATCTTAAGCCATAAAATGTTTTGTTGTTATTATTCCTGTTATCTTTTAGGAGTAAAAGAAAAAAAGTGAATTTGTTTACAGACTCTAAGCCATCTATTTATTTATTATTGTTAAAAATTCTTGATACCTCAAAATCACATGTGGATAAAAAATTAATTAAAAAAATAGGATAACAAAATATTAAAATAAAAATATGTCTTAAAGGGAAAAAATTAATTTTTGAAAGTATAAATGAAAAGGAACAATTAAAGTAATGATGCAATATAATTAAAAACTTATTAAATTAAATTAAAAATAATAATCCAAAGCAGTTCATGAAATCTGCTTTCAAAAATATGAAAAAACAAAGTGTTTATTCATTTAAAAATAAGTATTTAAGTTTAGAATAAACTCATTTCTTACAGTTTTTTATAATAGTATTGTAATGAAGGGAATTACAGTAAATAAACATGAATAACTATTGACATTAAATAAGCTTTTAATATGACAATCAATAAAAGAAAATCAATAAACTTTTTTTAAAAATTTTAAATATTTGGTAAATTTTGAGACCAGTTTTGCAAAATGGATTTTTAGACATTGCTTTATTTACCGCATGAGTATTTGTTACCTTTTTTTCAGTTTATGAAGAAACATTTAGTATATGAGATATCACAAGTTTTAGTACTTGTGATGAATTATATCAGTTTTTTTCGTGATAATCAAGAGCTGAGCACATATTTAATTTCATTTCAAAATTGAATATGCTTGGATAAAATGTATAAAAAATAGCTGATTACATGTGTTAATATTAAATACCATGATAAATGAAGATATTCATATAATCCTCTGAAAATCCAACATTTAGACAATATTTAATGACAATGACAATTTATGAGTCTTTAAAGTTACAATTCATAAAGTAACATGATTTACATCTCTTATGAATTTTATTTAGCATTTAAGAATAAGGAATGCCCGCCATTCATTGTCAATTGTTTATCGGAAGTATCCCTCTACCACTTAAATTTAATAAGGCATTCATTCTACAAATTAAGAAATTTAAAATAGAATGAAGTGTTGTATAAGCTAGTTGTGAATAATAAAATGTGTGTGTGTCAAAAATTAAAATGCAATAAAACATAAATAAAATAATGAATTTAAATATAAGGATATTACGTTTTAATACAGTTAATATAGATATAATGCAGATACAGTTAATATAGATATAATGCAGACACTTTAATTATTCGGTTTAATACACTACTGGCCATTACAATTGCTACACCAGGAAGAAATGCAGATAACAAAATGATATTTATTGGACAAATATATTATACTAGAAATAACAAGTGATTATTATATTTTCAAAAAATTCAAAAAAAAAAAGAAATCAGTACCCAGAACAACCACCACTAGCATTAATAACAGCAGTTATACGCCAGGGTATTGAGTCAAAGAGAGATTGGATTGCGTGTACAGGTACAGATGCCCATGCAGCTTCAACACGATGCCACAGTTCATCAACCGTAGTGACGGGCGTTTGGTGACGAGCCAATCGATCGGCAACCATTGACCAGACGTTTTCTATTAGTGAAAGATCTGGAGAACGTGCTGGCCAGGGTAACAGCCGAACATGTTCCGTATCAAGGAAGGTCCGTACAATACCGGCAACATGCGGTTGGGCATTATCCTGCTGAAACGTAGGATTTCGCAGGGCTTGAATAAAGGGTATGGCCACAGGTCGTTACACACCAGAAATGTAACGTGCACTGTTCAAAGCAACGTCAATGCGAAGAAGAGGTGACCGAGACGTGTATCCAGTGGCACCCCATACCATCACGCCAGGTGATGGGGCAGTATGACGATGACGAATACATGCTGCCATTGTGCGTTCACCACGATGCCGCCAAACACGGATGCGACCATCATGATGCTGTACAAAGAACCTGTATTCATCTGAAAAGATGATGTCTCGCCATTCGTGCGCCCAGGTTAATCGTTGATCACACCATTGAAGGCGCTCTTGTCTATGACGCAGCGTCAAGGGAAGCCGCAGCCATGGTCTCCGAGCTGAGAGTCCATGCTGCTGCAAACGTCGTCGAACTGCTCGTGCAGACCCTTGTTGTCTTCCAAACGACCACATTTCTTGACTCACGGCTCGTGACGTGGTTGCACGATCCATTACGGCCATGCGGATAATATGCCTGTCTTCTCGGCTGCTAGTGACAGGTGGCCGTAGAGATCCCCCATGGCGTTCCGTATTACCGTCCTGAACCCATCGATTCCATATTCGGCTAACAGTCATTGGATCTCGACCGACGCGAGCAGCAATACTGCGATAAAATAAACCGCATTCCCGGCACGCTACAATTCGATTTTTATCAAAGTCAGACACGTGCTGGTACGCATTTCTCCTCTTACACGAGTTATCACAACAACTTTTCACCAGGCAACAACGTTCAAATGCAATTTTGTATGAGGAACGGGCTGAACAATTTCCTCATTTAAACACAATGTAGGTGTCGCTACTGGCACCTGCTTTGTCTGAATGTGCTTAAAAGCTAATCATTTGCATATCACAGCACTTTCTTCCTTTCGTATAAATTTCACATCTGTAGCATTGTAGTGTAAAATTTCAAGAATAACGAGTCGAAATAACTATTACTAGTATTTATTACTATTTAACAAAGAACAATTAACATGCTATTATATCGAAATTCGAATACAAAGGAGTATATCCAAATACAATGTATACTAAGTAACAACGATACGACGACTACTGAACTAGAGTTTTTGTTTATAGCCTTTTGGGGTTGTTGGAGCGCTTGGCGAAAGGAAGAAACGCCAACATTCAAAACACTGGCGCCAACATCCCGCCGGGCCTTGAAATATCATTTCAAAAACAGTGTTTACAAGATAACAATTTCAATTATTCACACAATAATAACACAATAGATTAATAACACAATAGATACATAAACAATATATTAAAACAATTTTTTATACACAAACAATTATATAATTAAAACAATTATATTATAACATTATTTTTAAATATTTAAATAATAGGTAAAATAGCAATTTTAGACACAGATCTTTTAACAAAATTTCCATTTGGTAATTTCAACTTTACAACACGAATTTTACCATCAGCACCTGGATAAGTTTGTACTATTTTTGCAATTATCCAATGTGCAATTGGAAGACTATCTTCCTTTACTAATACAATTGTGTTTGGTTCAACATTTAATTTATCAAATTGCCATTTGGTGCGCGCTTGCAAATTGTTCAAATAATCTCGTTTCCAGGATTTCCATACACCTTGCACAATTTTAGTGATTCTCTTGTATTTATCAAGTCTATTATTTTCTATAGAACACAAATCGGGTTCGACGATGCCACATATAGCTCGTCCAATTAAAAAATGTCCAGGTGTAAGAACATAAAAATTATCAGCTTCTGATGAAAGGGGAATGAGAGGTCTGGAATTTAGCATTCCTTCTATTTGAACAGTTATTGTGAGGAATTCTTCTAAAGTCAAAGCTAAATTACCAGTGATACGTTTCAAATGAAATTTGAATGATTTAACACCTGTCTCCCAAATTCCACCAAAATTCGGAGATTTGGGAGGAATGAATTTCCATTCGACTCCTTCAGTGGAGAGAAAATTAGCTACTTCCTCACTTGGTTGTATTAGAAAATTGTGCAATTTTTTCAATTCTTTTGATGCCTTTATAAAATTTGAAGCATTATCAGAAAAGATTATAGCACATTTACCTCGACGAGCGAAAAAACGCTTTAAAGTAGCAATGAAAGCATCTGACGATAAATCTGTTACTAACTCTAAGTGTATCGCTTTAGTAGCGAGACACACAAAAAGAGCAACATAAATTTTGTTTAGGATACCTTTACGCTGATTTTTAAATTTAATCAAAAAGGGGCCACAATAATCCACTCCTGAGTGGTAAAATGGAAATGTTTCTACTACTCGTTCCTTGGGCAAGTTGCCCATAATTTGATTAGCTAAATTTGGCTTATTCCTGAAACAAGTAATACATTTGTGCACTATTTGTCTGCATTGATTTCTACCGCTAATTGGCCAAAATTGCTGCCTTACAAGATAGAGTAAGGAATTAGGTCCAGCATGCAAAAATTTTTTATGAAAATATTCCAATATTAAGGTAGTAAGCTTATGACCTTTAGGTAAAATTATAGGATGTTTAGCATTTTCATTTAGCTTAGAATTAACCAGTCTACCTCCGACACGTAAAATTTGATTTTCATCCAAAAAAGGGTTGAGAAATTTTAACTTACTTTGATTCGATATGTTTTTACCCTGTTTCAAAGCTGTTATCTCTGCTCCAAACTCTTGAGCTTGAGCATCCCTAACTAAAACATCACGTGCATGATTAAGTTCAGCACAGCTAATAAATTTACCAAATTTTACCTTTATCAGCAACTTGCGAATGAACCTGAAAATAAAACTTAAAATTCGGATAAGTTTCATATAATTATTTGAAAATTTATAGAAATTGTCAAAAAAGTCATTAGAAGCAATTGATTGAACATAGCTTTTCACAACTGGTTTAAGTTCTGTAACATATGCAGGGTCAGTAGACGCACAGTCATAGTTAGTGGTCAAGTTTGTGTCACAATGTAAAAACTCAGGACCTAGCGTCCAAAGTTTATTCTCTATAAGTTCGTCCACGGAAAGTCCTCTAGACAAGGGATCTGCTGGGTTGTCCTTTGATTTAACATGATGCCATTTGAATTTGCTTGTTAAATCCGTAATTTGGACAACTCTGTTGGCTACAAAGCATTTCAAAAGGTGAGGTGATGTTCGTATCCATGAAAGAACAATAGTTGAATCTGTGTAAAGATGCACTTCGTCTACATCAAGTTGCATTGCCTCAAGAGTCTTGTTTACAAGTTTTGAGAGAAGCACAGCTCCTAAAAGCTCTAAGCGTGGGAGTGTTACTCGTTTCACTGGTGCTATTCTAGATTTACTGCATAACAAATGTACACTGATATTATTGAAGCAATCTTTGCTGCGAACATAAATACAGGCTCCATATGCTTCTTCTGAAGAATCTGAAAATCCATGAATTTCTACTAGTGTAGCTTCCTTTGGAATGACACAGCGAGGAATTTTCAACAGGTCAATTTCTTGTATACCACGAATAAAATTTTGAAATTCTAATCTTTCTTTTGCAGGAACTTCTGTATCCCAAGGTAAGCCTAGCAACCATAATTTTTGAATTAAAATTTTAGCCTTCACTGTAAGGGGACCGACTAGACCCAAAGGGTCATACAACTTAGCAATGAATGATAAAATAGTCCTTTTTGTTAAAATGGTCGGGTAATCATCATTTGATGTAAAGTGAAAGCTATCCTGCTTAGTATTCCAAGACATTCCTAATGTCTTCACGGAATGACTTTCATTATTTCCAAAAACATATTCTTGATCATCTGCTGATACTTGTGAAAGTAATTTATGATTATTAGAACTCCATTTATACAAATGCATTCCGCCTGCTTTTAGCATGCCTATTAACTGGTGCTGAATTTTTAAAGCCGTTTCTTCATTTGGTGCACCACTGAGCACATCATCGACATAAAAATCATTTTTCACTATGGGTGATGCTAACGGAAAGTTTTCTCTTTCATCTTCAGCTAATTGAAGAAGAGTTCGGGTAGCCAAAAATGGAGCACAAGTTGTTCCATACGTAACAGTAGTCAAACGATAAGTTTTCAAACCAGCATCGGGATTATCTTTCCAAACAATTCGAAGTAAATCTTGTTGCGAATGATGGATCTTTATTTGTCTATACATCTTCTGCACATCGGCGGTGAAAGCAACCAAATGTTTACGAAATCGTAAAAGAGTTGACCAAAGTTCATCTTGAACAGTTCCACCTTTCATTAATATATCATTCAACGATATACCGTTAGAAGTTTTTGTTGAAGCATTAAACACAACTCTAATTTTGCTAGTACTTTTGTCTGGTCTTAGTACTGCTTGGTGTGGAATATAATAATGAGGATATGGAATAACACTTTCATTAACTTCTTCCATATGTCCAAGATTCTCGTATTCTTTGAGAAAATCGTGATAAAGTTCCTTAACAATTGGATTTTTATCGAGGCGAATTAAAGTACTATTGAGCCTTCTAATTGCCAAATCTTTGGATAGACCAAGCTCAACTTTGTTGTTTACTAAGGGCATTTCAACTATATAGCGACCATCAATATCTCTAGAATGTGTGTTCTCAAAATGTTCCATGCAATATTTAAATTCATCACTCATAGGAGACTTTTCTGTTAAAGCTTCAACTTCCCAAAATGACCTTAAGGTTTTGTCTAGATTACTCTCTTCCACGACTAAATGACAATAGGTTTCGTTTACAGAAATACTTGGCACACTACCAGTGATTAAATATCCAAAATATGTATTTTGCAGCAAAACATGTTTATTTATTCTAATTTGACTAGGTTTCAAAATTTCGAAGAAAGTTTTAGCTCCAAGTAAAATATCAACTTTCGATGGTTCAAAAAATCGAGAGTCTGCAAGTTCAATTCCCGTAGGGAGTTCTAAATTACGAATGTCTAATTGTTGTGAAGGTGTCAAATTAGTAATTTTAGGAACTACTAAGAATTCGATATCTGTCACGAATTCATTATCTTTACTGGAAATTACTGTGTTTACTAAATTTCTAATTGATACTAACGATCCATTTAATCCTCCAACTGGAACATTAATCTTTTTTCTATTTAATCCCAAGTATGTTGCACAATCATTAGTAATAAACGAAGCTTGGGACGCACTATCCAATATCGCTCTACACCTCTTAAATTCTCCGTGAGAATCTTTCACATAAATAAAGGCAGTACTAAGGAGAACATGTGTTGTTTTGGTTTGCGAAATAAAATTCTGAATATGCGTTTCCTCTTTCTTCGCCACCCCAGTTGAAGAGTCTTCATTTTCAAGAGGCGCCTGGTGGGGGGGAAAAAAAGGGAGAAGCAGATTGGAAACTTTCACAGCTGCTTACATTCGAAGTTTGAGGAATTTGTCTGGAGAAAAGTTTCATATCCGATCTATGCAAAAGAGAGTGATGCTTTTGGTGGCATTCGATACATCTAGATTTAGATGAGCAATCGTTTAATTTATGTGATGAATTTAAACAGTTTAAACATAGATTTTTAGATTTACAAAAATTAAACCTTTCAAATACTTTCATTTTCAAAAATAATTGACATTTATATA
>JAPDSC010083699.1:0-10048 GCA_026290005.1 Latrodectus geometricus | reverse complement strand
GCATACAAGTTTTATATTAAATAACAATTTATCATTATTATTTTTACTTTATTATACTTTAAATAAAATTTATATCTTTTTATTTCTATCAATTAATAATAATCATCTTAATTTAATAATATATATATATATAGTTACAATGGATAGATATGTAATTAATATAATATAAATATAAACACTAGTTTAAAAATAAAATCAAACAAAATATCTTACTTAATATTATTATATTTCGAATCCTTACAAAATTCTTTTACATTTTTCTATATTTTTATTTTATGAATCAGAAGTTTTAAGTTTCATTATTAATTATAGGCAATTAATCAAAAATGTTAGGACAGAAACTTGGTAAAATGTCAAAATAAAAAAATAAATAAATAAATAAAAAAAAAAATTAATGGAATTCAAAAAATGTCGTTCATTCTTATAAACATATATAAGAAAGATTAAACTATTTTACTATACAAATATTAGTCGAAATGAGCAGAAAATGGTAAATTAGTTTAAAAATCCTTCCTCTTGAAGATTATTAACTGATTAAATAATGAGAAATCAAAACTTTGATAGCATTATTTTTATATTATTTTTCACTTATATGTACATACTCTTTGTTGAAATATATATATATATATATATATATATATATATATATGATCGCTTTGATTAACTATATGAAAAGTTCCTTGGCAGTACTATTCATAAAATAATAAACTCAATCAAAATAAATATCTAAAATATAATATAAATGTGAAATTATTGAAAATAATCGCAAAAATAAATTTATATGAAGTAACATAATTAACTCTCTTGTTATGATTTGATTCGTTTAGTATTTAGAAATTAAACCTTACAACTAACGAATAAGCTTTATATAAATTAAGTTTCAATCTCTTCATCAAAATAAAATAAAATTTGATTCAATAAAATAATTCATATATACCTCAAGACTGATGGATACAACATCAATGTTTTGAGAAGGTATTGTATACAACACTATACCATTGGCGTCAGATGTATAGTTTTTGCAAAACTTAGATTTTTTTGTGGCCCACCATGAAATTAATACACGTTCCTTTGTCACTGTAACACAGATTTCAATTGGTTCATTAGCAGCGGGTGTATTATCCGGATTCGACACTTGCAACTGAAAAATAAGATATATTTCGTATATTTATGCTTTAAATTATAGAGAACGTTATTGAAAATAATATTTCTAATATTGTGAAGAAAAAGTTTTTACAAAAAATCATTTCTAATCAACAGTTGTTAAATAAAAATATTGCTTAGGATTTGAGATATTAAAAAAACTTAAATCACTTTGATGGCAAAAGTTTCCTAAAATTTTTTATATTCAATATTTTTGGAAATGAATGAAAACTTGCATTTTAGAGCAAGTCAATAAGAATATTTGGCTGAGATTTACTGTACGGTCACTCTTGGCGCGAGATTTCCATATTTGGCGATAAATAATATTTTCTGGCAACCTAACCAATTCCGATCAATTGCAGATGAGGAATTCTGACCAATCGGGCAATATTTTTCAATATCTTGTTTATTTTTAGACCTCGCTTGTGCAAAATGGTGGTATTTTTGGCGCCTTTTTGAAAAAATCCCCAGAGTGACCGTTCAGTAAACCTTTACCGAATATTTCTCACGTATAATATTTATTATATTTTATAAAAATATTTTTTCAGTTATATGCCAGTAAATATTTTCTAGGTTAAGAGGTTTGTTACAATCATATGAATAATTTTTAAATTTATGAATCGGAGATCAAAATAACCAAAAATTAAAATTATCAGAATTATTAAATTTATGACTTAAAGATTGTTCATCTACAATAATTCATCTAATGATACTCAGCATAAACACATCTTTATACTCAGATCTTCTAGATTTATTTTTTGTTCAAGTTGACAAGAAAGAAATATGATTCGTTTTGGATAAGGTTATCTATTTGTAAATCAAATTTGTTTGCCAACGCAATGTAATAATTTTTTAAAGATTTAACTAGTTATCATATTTAGTATACCAATTTCGTTAAATATGGTATACTAAATATGCTATATCCGTACAACAGTTTACATATGTGAATTGCAAGTTATAATCTTTTAAAATATTATTACTACTTTGTTGGGGTTGGCAACAAAGTAATTTGATTTGTTTTGGATAACGTTATCTATTTGTACAACTCAAATTTTTTTTGCCAACCCAATGTAACAATTTTTCTTAAAATTTAATTAGTTGCAACAATTTTGTTCATGATATGGTATACTAAATATGCTATTCTCGCACAAGTTTTATATTCCCTATGTGTCAATTGCATGCTATAATCTTATAAAAATATCATTTTTATATATAACATGCACATGTAAAATATGTAAATCAAATATATTGCAAAATAATACATAATAAGTATCATATAATCAATTCTGCGTGAAAAATCTATTCCTATTGTTGTAGTTAGTATGTAATTAAGAGAGTTAAAACGTATTTTTGAGTAGAATTTAAGCAAAATGAGAAGACAAATGTCCTGAGCAATTTCAATTAAACAACAAAAATCTCCTTCACCATTTTATACCAATTCTATACAAATTGTAAATTTGTCTTCGATTGGGAAATTTTGACTGGAAGAAAACGTTCGTTACTCGTCGCTTAAAACAGTAATCGCATGGTGCCAAGTCAGTACTATATGGCAGGTGGGGCAACCTTCCATTTGACTTGTTCAATAAAGTTAGTAAAAAGCATGAGATCAATATATTTTTAAGAGACAGAACGATGTTAGTATTGTCATGTATCACAATTTGCTAAGCCGAAGTTTCTTTACCGTCTTCATATTTCGTAAAATTTTGCAACATATATATTATTATTATAGTTTGGTTTCCTATTAGTAACAACGATGAGTCATTCCGAACAATTTCAAACTCGTTCGTTTTCAGAATTCCCAAGAATTGTTTATTTCTTTCAGAGAGTCATATCTAACATCTAAATGTAACGAAATTGTTATCATCACATATCATAGTATTTCACAAATTAGTCAAAAGTATGCATTACTTTCGTCCTCAATACAATGTTACATTACTCGTTACATTTGATTTAAATAACTTCCATAGTGAATAGTACTCGCACATCATATGAGTATTTTTTAAGAAATACCAATGGAGAATCTGAACTTTTTTTCTATCACGTGATTCATTGGAAGTTCTCAACAAAACATCAAAATTATATTAAATAAGCTTCGGATTTCTTTGTCTTCAGGAGTGTAATTTTTTCGTCATTAAATTTTCATCAATTTTTTCTCATCGATAGTAATTTATTTGTGATTTTGTAAAAACACAAATGTTAAATGAATAATTTGAGACAAATAAGCAATTTAACTTTTAGGTGATATTATCTAGTAATGAATAAGTGAAAGAAAATAAATTGGAAATAATTTAATAAAATTAAGTAAAAGCTATTTAAGTATAACGTATATTATTATTTTAAATCTAATTACGTATGTCAAAACGCTGCATAAGCAATGGTTTTTCTTATTAATTAAATATATATATGCATCGTGAGCATTATTGAAAATAATGATAAGGACTTATATCATTATCATTAGTCATTGTAACAATATCATAAATACTACAGGAATAGATTAAATAATTGTTGTATAAGATGAATAAAAATAAGTACGAAAATATGCAGGAAATTGATGTTTACCTTTCCATTAAATGGTAGTCCTGGTTTGTAAAAGCTTTGATCGTTATTGAAAACCAGATTGAGCGGAGAATATTGACGTTGGAGGTACTGAGTCTCGTTTCTGTCCACTCCTACAATGCATAGTACTTTTTAATAATGAAGAACAAAATTTAATAAAAATAATATGTCGATAAGAAATCTAATTTTGAAAATGATTAGCCTTAAAACAAATTGAAAATTGGATACAATTCTTTTTATTGCTGCTTTTAATTTTTAAAATATTTTTAAATAAATCCATTTATAAAGTTTTTTTCGACTATTCTGAAATTTTAAAACTTCATAAAGCAATATTAAATAAAATAAAATAATCCTAAGGTAATATAATAGAAAATATTATTTAATTAAAATTCCGAATCATAATTACACATAATGATCCCTCTGATCATGACTATTTTGCTTTGCAATCATTATAGATAAAAATATATGAAACTTAGTGTTTTGTTTTTGAATGTCTTGATGTAATTTTCTCAGTATTAATTAAAATTTTTTTGTATTCATATCAATATTTTTAGTTACAAAGACGTGTTAAACTAAAGTAAACTCAGTAGCACGAGACACGACAGCCCCTAATGGCCTACAGTGCCCATATATATAATCCATAGCCTTGGGGTGCGAAGCATGTGTTTTGGTTAGTTGGTCATTCTAACCCATAGTATTTAGTTCCCAAACATGCTTTGTACTTAACTTTTTCGATTTACTGAAAGGATGAAAGTCTGAGTCAACCTTGTCCAGATCAAGGATCGAACCTCAGACCTGTGATTTGGGAGTGATGAAGATATATAACGAAGAATTAATCTAAAATAATCAGTTAATATAAATATAAATTTATTTTTTAATTGCTATTTAAGGTCTAAATTATAAGCAAAATTAGCTTGATCACATTTTTTTCATTTAACAACAATTTTGGGTATAACTGCAAAAAATGTGTATTTATTTTGATATTGTTATATAATTAATTGAATTTTTCTAGTTCTGAATACTTTTTGTGATGTAAATCTGGTAATATAAGTTTAAATTAAGATGATTATAAGGAATAAAGTAAAATACTTATGAGGTAATATGAATTGAAAAGAAATTTTAATAAAAGTTTTGATTCCTAATAGTGAGCAAAAATTTCTTTACTTACGTGTAATTGGGTGTACAAAAGACATTGATTATAATATATTATACTATGTATTGTTCATTTAATTATTTTGTTAAGAAGATACTGTTTTGGATTAAATAAAGTTTTAGAAATAAATTAACGTAAAAGTAAGCTAAAATAACCAGTAGGAAAATATTTTTTTGTTAAAATATAGAATCCTAATTACAAACAAAATCTTCTTTATGCATGTATATTTTGATTAAAAACTTTTTTAATTTGAACTGAGTTAGAATACATTTAGACACATACCCACATTCATTACACAATTTCATAAATTTTACCTAATTAAATTATCTCATCAAAGAATCCAAAATGTCATTTTACCTGTTCCATCTTCAACCACATTGGCCACAACTTGGATTCTTCTGTAGCGATAACTATTTCCTGCCTCTATTATTGACACATTTAGAGTATAATTATAACAACCTTCAATCTAGAGAAGAAAGTAAAATAAAGCTATTATGACATAAACTTTTATAGATTGCGTAAAATAAAAATCATATTAATTTAAAATATTTCCAAAAGTAAATTATTATTATCAAAATAAGGAAATGAGATTAACTATATATAAAATTATAAAATGAAAAAAAGCAGCTTTTTTTCAGTTTTCTTAAATACACAAATGTTGCAAATCAAATTAATTATTAATAGTAAAACAAAATTTAAAATAATAATTGATAAAAGCTTTAAAAGAGAAACATTTGTCAATCAGATTAAAATTAGAAACAGGTTAAAATCGGAAAAAGATAAATTTTAAAATTTGGGAGAAAAGTAAAAAAATTACTGTTTTATTCATAAATCTATAATTTTATGTATATATCTTATAGTGAACTAAAATTTTAAATATATTACAAAATAAATTCCATTATAAGAAGAAAATTCATAGTTTCCTAATTTATAAATTGGTAATAAGACTTAGATGGAAAAAGTAGCTTTTGTATAGTGTTGAATCATGTCTAAGAATGAGACTATTATATTGTATTTATTGAGTAAATAAATAAATTACATCTTAAAAAGATTTTTATAAGGCATACTATTATTAATGTTTTATAATTATTTATTTCTTCAATGTATATATTAATGTTATATTATTATAAAAATATTTTCTTCAATGTTTTATTATTACGTATTAAAAGATAAGCCGAGTCATATTAATAAACATCTGTTTACTTTATTTAAAAAGTCTTATTAAAAATTATGTCTTCAGTAAAAATTTTGGAATTTAAAATGCATATCAAATTGACGGGTATAATATATTTGAAGCAGATTAATTATATATAAAAATCTATTTATACTTTTATAGACTCTTGTAAGGTTGGATACTTTTCTCTTGAATATGAATACTTTTCTACAGATGAGTTCAAATTCAGAGTACCAATTACTGGCTTTCCATATGTGTATCTAAAAAAAGAATACATTTGTCACAAAATTAGAGTGATTTTATGACAATAATAATCAAAACATTTTGGGGATGCTTTTCAGTATTGACAATTTTCTCATTAAGATATAAATAAATATCAAACAAGTTTTTGTTCATTTCTACGTTTGTAAAAATTAAATTAACCTTTATAACACATTTGGAAAGACTGTATTTAAAACTTCTTTGAATTTCTTTTATCATAGCTAAATATTTAAATACAGATATGCAGAATTTTTATAATAATTTGTCAATTACCACTCAAAATCAAGTATAATTTAATTTTGATACTCATGAAAACCTACGAGGGTCATCCAAAAATTAAAAAACATTTTTGTTTAAAGTAGAAAACCCAATTTTAGTGATTTCATTAAGCCTAACAATCGCTCATTCTCTTAATCATCATTACTTTTAAAAAGTTTGCTAGCAAGAAACACCTTCAGTTTAGGTAAAATGTGAAAATTACAAGAAGCAAGATCAGGGCAATGAAAGATTTTTTTCCTAATCACTCTAGCAATTCGTGAATTGCAAATCATAATTGTAAGGGCAATCAGAAACCATGAAGAAAAAGTTCAGTTGGATTACAAAGTAGTCTCAGCCTTTTATTTTGAATGGTTATAAATTTTCAAGAATCCTTCAAAAATCTGTTTCATAAAGTTTCTGTCTCGATCTTTGCCTTTTGACATGAAATTCAGTAAATAATACAAAGTAAACAAGAAAGTTCCTGCCATTTTTAAGGGCCCAAAGGAACATGTCTTACGGAAAGTGTTGCCTATTATTTGTCCTCGAAGTAATCTCCACTAGATCCAGCACTTTCTGCCAACTATTGTATCTAATTGTGCTATCCCCTTGCGTTAAAACTCGGGGGTTTCGAACACAATGGAGTCCGTGAGTGCTTGGTTCAAGTCTACTTCATTTGCGAAGGATTTTTATAAAGAGGAATGTCTAGGGAATAGAAGAGGTGATAATATGATGTTGGCCAGCAGTGATGTTGCAAGATCAAGTAAATAAGGAGGATGGCACAATGTTTCCCAACCAAGTCGCTGTATGGTATTCCTAACCGCTCGCCCGACATGTGGCCTCCCTTTATTGGATAAGAAGAGTATACACTTGCAATCAATCAGCGCTGGCTCCTTCTGTTGTACACATTCCGATTACTGCAAGTATAGCTCTGCAATGACTGTTTGGTCCGCAGATAGCAGCTCATAAAGAATCACTTGATGACTAGTCTCCCAGACACAAAACATAATCTTCCGTGGGTGCATAGGCAGTCTTGTCCTGTTGGGGACAGTACCATGGGGTGACAATCAATGTTTGGAACGGTAGGTATTGTCATAAAGGAGACATTTTTCGGCACTGGTAAGCACTCGGTGGAATATGGAAGCGCTACTGTATGGAGAAAGAAATAATAAACAAGATGCTATTCGTCGCTGATTATGGACTTTCAACAGCGAATGAGGAACTCATTTGCTCGCCTGTACGTTTTACCAAAGTTGTACAGATGAAGTCTAACCGTTTCACCGAAAATGTTAAATTATCTGGCAAGTTTACCACACATTTGACTTCTGTCTTTCTCAATGGCCACGGGAAAGGCTTCGTCATCCATGGCCAGTGGTCATCCACTGCGAACTTCATTACAGAGGGACAAATCTTTCGACCTAAATTTCTAAAATCAATGCTTTATCGTGCTTTCATTCACAACACTATTCCCAAACGCGCAACGTATTCGGTGACTTGATGCAGCAATTGATAACATCACTTTAAAATCGTAAAGCAAGCAACACGGATCGAGCCTTTTCCCTACGTCAATTTCTCTTCATTATTGCACGAGTTACGAATGATGAATGTGCGCAAAGTATCTGGTTTTATAACGATTGATGTTCTTACTCTCAACTACGTCACACACTAATTTGCATACTTATTCTCAGTTCGTTATGGCAACAAAAAACGACAAGAACTTTTTTGTTTGCATTGTAGTTAAAAAGATGGTAAATGAGCCAATGAATTGAATGATGCATAAATAAATTAATGAACTAATGGCAGAAGATGAAATTCTGAAGGTCATAACTAAATGTGGCAATGGTTTAAAAATGTAAGATAGTTATTTAAAGTAATGAAGGAAATTTCCTATAAGTAACATAGCTTTTTCTAAAATATTTCTTCGTTCTTTTTTTTTATTACAAAGCGGTCTTTATTATCCGGATGAATTTCGTAATCAGGATCACTTATTTGTAGGCAGACAAATACTCATTTTAGTTTAAAAATCAGAATTAAAATTTATTTTTTAGGTAATATGTTATTGATAGGATCGTGAAATAAAAAGAACTGCTATGGTTTCAGGCTTTAATTCTTTAATGTCTATTTGCTACTAACTACATTTAGATACCTGTTTTTGGATATATATGCGCACTCAAACACGTTTTTGTGCGTAAATAAGGCCAGCATAAAAGAAAACGCATAAAAATTCGCATGAATACAGCTATGAAAATAGTTTTCACAATGTAATTAAAAAGTATTCTTTTTGTGCGGTGAATAGCAAAAGCATAAAAAAGTTACGTAGAAAATAACTTACAATCTTACGAAATAACCAGAAATTGCTATTTTAAACAAAATCAAGAGACGAGGCTAGTATATTCAGAATAACGTTACTCCGGTGAGGTAAAGCAGAAAAGCGAGCTTAACAAAAATCCCTATAATAAATTTCCCAATAGTGAAAATTATTTTTGTTGATTTAACTCTTCACAAGTTTTAATTTTATATATTCTCAAGATATGCTATAAACAGAATAAATGATATCCCATTCTTCTTTAAAATTTTTTTACTTGTAATTAAACCATTTGCATAAATAATTCCTTAACTTATATAAATAATTCCAGAAAATAATAATAAACTTGATAGAAGATAACCTATTTTACTGGAAGAGAGAGATGATAACTCTCTTCCCTGGAGGAAAGCAGAGGAGATAATTATCTCACTTTCACGTGAAGCTATGGATGAAGGGTCATGAACTCGTCACGTGATAGCATAATAAAGCTCTTCATATGAATATTAAAGAAAACCAGAGGCAATACTGTCACTTATTTTCTTTTTTATAGATATAATTACCATTTCCCACAGGGACATGAAAGAAGTATAATTTTTTTCTTCATTTCGATCAATATAAATAATATCTTTTCAGTTTAAACAGTTTCATGTGTGATGGTCGTATAAGAAAGCTATATCTTACAATTCGGATTACATTTAGAAAAAGAATGTGAAATTTCCTTTTAAAATGTTAATGTTTAAAAAATTTATTAACAGAATGAAATAATTTATATTGATACTTAAAAGTTAAAATGAACTTCAAATGTACAAAAATATAATTCACAGATGAAAATTTATCTTCAACAAATTTAGCATAATTACATCTAAATTGAAAAGATAATATTTAAAATGTTTAATTTAAGTAAGCTTTATTTTAGTAAAAAATTAATCAACTTTTAAGCAAACTAAATTAGAATTTCTATATTTTAATATATTTATATAGGCTACCTATACAATTTTACATAGCTATGATATTTAAAATTCAGGCACAATTAAATTATTACATTATTTTCTGAAAAAGTTTTGAATGAGAAGAATAGATATGCATGATCACTTTATGTATATAAGAAAAGCAATATATGTATAACTTACTTTGCACAAATTTCGACCGGAATCAGCTCAGCGTCAGCCAAAACAAAGGAAGGAAACTTGACAGTAACATC
>JAPDSC010083693.1:0-15263 GCA_026290005.1 Latrodectus geometricus | reverse complement strand
CAGCAAAATGGAGCATTTTCATGCAGCAACTTAGAGAGGGACTGCATTGACCTTCATTGAATTACTTGAGCTCAGTCATTTGGGGACATATCCACATTTATTTCTCACACTTTGCAAAATCATTCCACTTGTGTGGATTTGCCAGGTCAGATGTGGCCTCATTACCGAAACTATGAAATGCAGTGATTAGCTAGTATTCCAAACTTGTTGACTTAGGTGCAGTCTGAGTCTTTCCTGCATCACTATATATGTATGTATGTAATGTACATGTATGTATAAAATAGGTTTTTTTTTATTTTATCAATTTGATATAATTTTTTAATTGAAGAAGTAGTGTGCATCAACTTGATGATGGGCTTTTACAAAATTAATTCACACCTGCAGCAATATGAATAAGCCAATACCTTTGCTCTAAAGATACATTTTTCTTTACTAAAATATGAATAAACAGAATATAATTGAAAAACTACTGACTTAAAATAGCCTTAAAAATTAATTTTTTGAGAATGTACTGCTGTTGAAAGCAACAATTAAGAAATGCTCCCTACCAATCTTGAGTTACTACCTAAATTTTTCTATAGCCACTTATTTTAGTTTGTAAGTTAGAAATAAATGTATCAACTTTTTGGATACCTGTAACAAGATATTTCATACATAAATTATCATGTTTCACAATGAAAAAATATTTGTAATTATATTTTTGGTAGATGTTATATTTGAGCATAGTCATTTACTCAGTCAATCACAGCTAATAATTTCTACTGCAAAGACAATTTATGTGTAATTCATTTATGTATGTATAGTCCCTTATAAAATGTTTACACAAGTAAAATTTTATTAATATTTACAAGCTTAGGTACATCTTTCTCATTGTCCATATTACATTTTATTTTTCTATATCAATCTTACACACACTCACGCACATGCACACACGCACACATGCACATACATGGTGTATATTGTGTATTGTTTTATTCTAACTAAAAAAATGATCCATTACGTTTTTCTAAATAAAAATTCCAATTTTGGAAGGCTCCACCATCACTATCTATTCTGCTTAAAAAATCAACTTGTTTCAGATTTTTTATCTGCTTTTTTCCTAATTTTAAAACAAATGACTACATTTATTGATTATTTTTTGAATTTTAATATTCATTATTATGTACCTTGTAAATTAAATACGGATTTATTAGAATTAATTTGTAATTTTTACAAATATTGTATTTTATTTTTTTTTTTTTAGATTTTAATGAAGGTCAAGAAATGATTAAAACATTGAAACAAGAATTGGAAACTTCTTTAGTTGAAATGGATAAAGATCACTACTTATCTTTAGCTGTTACAGCTTCTCTTTTTCACAGCATACGAATGGAAAATGATATTTCTTTAAAAAAAATCAAAGGAAATTTAATATATTCGTTTAGCAATCTATGTTTATACTTTCTCAAAAGCTCCAATGAAGTTGTTAAATCCACAACACTTCAAGTTTTGATTTGGTTTTTCCAGTCTGATCATTCTCAAGATGAATTTATTTCAAACATGTCAAATGAATTCATATTCTTTGATGGAATTACAGCTTCTTCTCTTCATTGCCTAATAGAAAAGAATCACACTGTCACCTTGGATTTGTTTTCTGATTATCAGCTAAATCGTTGCATTATTAAAATGCTTGAATCAGAATATAGCAATCCTTCATGTTTTGGGAAAGTAAGCAAAAGTGCCTCATAATATATTTTAATATTATTACAAGTTAGTTATTTTTAAATTTTATTTATTCATAATGTTTTATTTTTCAAAAGTACATTTTTATAGAGATGATTTTTTTTATAAAATAAATGTTTATTCTTTTTGCAACCTTATTAATTTCTTAATTATTGGTTATCACATTTAATTTATTAAAAAGTGTTTAATTTTCCATTTCACTTTTAAGTTATTTATAAAATAATAATAAAATATTTAATTTGTTTTCTTTATGCACATAATAAAGGAATTTTCACTTAGAAATAAAGCTGTTGGAGACTTTATAAAAATGCAGAAAAGTTTTGAATATTCATTGTTAAGAAAAAAAATTATGAATATCTATGAATATAACTCACTAAAATATTTTATCAAAATATTAGAAATAACAGTTGTTTATTTTAATTTATTTTAATATTACTCTAACCTATTTTATTAAAACATCTAATGTGATTCCTTCTTGGATAATTCTTACAGGTATGTCAGTTATCATATTACTTGCCACAAGTAATTGAGATGGAATGGGATTTTAATCTGAAAATACACTCGTCTCATCTTTTCAATGTAAGTGTCTTGAGTAATTTTTTATGTATGTGAAATTTCTTGCATTTTTAATAAGATAAGATTCTTAGATTTTATTTTTTATCTATGATGTATGAAAAGTTCCAAAATCTTAATTTAAAACAATTGCTTTCTTTATTAATTAGAAATTGGATTATCTGTTTTCATCTTTGAAAATATATAAGAGGTAAATATAAATAATCATTTCCATCTGTTATAATGAGAATGAAAATATGCTATGTTGTTTTTTACACATGGATTTTTTATTATTATTCAATGTAATATTTAAAAATGTTGTAACCTGTAGTAATAGGAAGTGTTATGTGAAATTAGAGTCCTCATATATTTTTTAAAATACAGAATTCAAAAGCCTTTATTTTAATTTATTTTGTCTTTAAAATAATATTGTTTTTAATTTCAAATGCATTTGTTCAAATTTTTGAGTTTCAATTTGTATTACATATTAATTTGTGAATGAAAAAAAAATTATTGAAGGAATATATTTTTGTCATATATTTAATGAAAAAGAGGGTTAAAATAACTGCAAAACTTTTATTAACTATAAACTAATCCGATAATTTAGTTCAAATTTAAGAAGCTTTTATTAAATTTTCTTTATAGTTTCATAAATGAAATTTGTTGTACTGATATTTCTATTAGTTCATTAAACAATGGAATAGACAAGATAAATTGAAATAATTGAGTAGAGAGTATGATATCACTCTGAAATATTTATTTTTTAATATCACCTGCTCTTTATAATATTCAAACTGTAAATATAAAATTTATGAATATTATAAAATTCTGCATACTAATCAAAACTGTGTCAATTACTATTATGAATAATAGTTGAGGCAATATTTAAAAGAATACACTTAGATGCAATCTTTTAAATATTTTTGAATTACATGATTTTATTTTTGTTAAACTATGATTTTATTAAACTATTCTTTCTGTTCTTCTCCTATTCTTGTTTTTTCTTTAATTTCTCTTTCATGTGGTTGTCTTGTAAAAGGTTAAGGTCTCTTCTTGAGTAGCTATCACTGCCTTTTTGCTGTTGGTGGACTAAATCACTCACAGGTTTGCTGTGCATAGGATCTGCGTTCCTAAAAGGAAAATCCTAGTAATTAAGGCTTCTAGAGACCAACATATTACTTTGGCCATGTTGCAGGTAAATAGGAAGTCTATTGTGATCCTTAGCATATCAATAAGCTTACATGGATCAAGTGAATGTATACCTGCTTAGGGACTCGATAAGGGGGAGGGACCACTTCAGAAAAGTATCAAAATGGTATAAGGTCTTACTAGCAGTGGTTCAGTTATCTTGCATTTCCTTGTTGTGCTCCATGGTGGGTGGTATGATCAGACCCTGAAGTATTCAAATTTTTTATAAAGTGTATTTCTAGTTCTTTCCTCTCTTTCCAGCAACAAACGATCAGAAATATTAAAGGAGCAGAGGTTAAATTGATAATTTTTCTTCTTATTGGTATGGTTTGAAGTATCAAAAATGTTTGCAAGAGGAAATCTGGTGATCTCTTGATTAAAGTTTTGTAGTTAAATAATCTGAAACCATTCTAAAACTGAAATGACTTTGCAATATTGGTGTTACAGTATCAGTTCATAGAAGGTTAAATTCTACATGGACAGTAATTTCCACTGATGATTTGTTTAATGCTTCAGAGGAAAGATTTTTGAATGATATTGTTGATCAAAATGTGTGTCATATATGTACAATACATTACAATCAGGAAAGAAGGCACATTTATAAAAATTTAATACTTCATACTAACATTTCCGATTCCTACACTAACTCAATCTATTGAAGTTTGTTTTCTAAATTGCAGTGTTTGACCTTATATTCTAAACTTTTTATGGGGCTTTAAATTTCATCATAAGGGATATGCAAAAACTACTTGCAGAGTACCCTTAATTTGTGTTCTATGTGCTTCAGTTATACATGACTGCAGTATATTTCACTTAAAAGAAAAATGTGGCAATTTCTGATAGTGAACATCTTTCTTACTTCTAGTCATCCCCAACATTTATATTAGGAAAAGAAATGAAAAAACTGTTAAATGTTGAAAAATTAATTGGAAAATAAAACAAAATTTATCTTACCACAAAGCCAGGTATGCACTTTCATCCTGGAACCCTCATCAAGGTATTAGTTGTTCTCAAGCTGTCAAAAAAGTCATGAAATCCTATAGTACCCAAACATTGTACTTCAGTATTCTGACTGCAAAATATGTTTTAGAATAGGTGAGACATTTGTATTAGATATTTCTAATACAATTGTCTCACCTATTCTAAAACATATTTCTCCACAGTCTTTCACAAAATCAAAGTCCCAATAATTAAAAAAATTGAAGTATGCGAGAGATGAACCTGTTTAATCACCTTTTACACATAAAAGAACTCTGGCTTCCCCTATAGCTGGTGTAGTGAAAGTTGGTTCTTTAGATGATGAAACATTCCAAAGTGAAGATTTTCATTTGAATCTTTAATGGCTTGCTTAAGGTTGGAGCATTCAACTTTGCTTAAAGTTATCCTTTTCATTTCTTGGAATAGTCGAGGTTTTCACACTCATATTGAAGTTATCAAAACAAATATTGACCCGTATAATGCAATGTATTTTGCTATTCAAAAAACATTATTGAAGCCTCAGTGATATTTTAAATTGCAGGATCAAAACTGAGAAAACATGTTTACCATGATACAGTAAGTATCTGAAGGTGTAGTCATTCTTGTGACGCTCTTAGTTTTATACAGTCCCTTAAAATATCACTACAGCTTGCTGCAGTATGTGTACATCCATGAAAGTGATTTAAATAATTTATTACCTATACCCTTTATATTGGTTGTTGACTTTAATGGTCATAACTTCTTATGGGATAGTGATAATATGAATTTTTATGGTCATGCAATCGAACAGTTTGTTTCTAATAACAGTATTTGCTGTTTGCATTTTGCAGAAATTCTTTATTTCCATCAACCACCAAGAGCTTTCCATTCCTTAAATTTGGCTATTTGCTTCAGTAATTCTGTCTTTTTGAATTATAGTTGTGAAAATGATTTATGTAGCAGCAATAATTTTTCTCTAATTATAATGCAAACTGATATAAGTCTTCCACTCATACTTTTAATGGTGCAAATTTATTACACTACACTTAATTAGCTTTGATTACTGACAACATAGTTAGAAATATGGGCAGTGATATGCTGTGGGAAAATTCACTGATACATTTCTAGATGCTGCCAAAAGCATGATTGCAAAGTGCTCTCCAATCCCACACAAACGTTATAAATCATGGTAGAACAATGAGTGCCAAATGTTAAACCAGAAACAAAAAAAGTTGTGGACATTTTTTCATAGATATCCCATTATAGAAAAACTCATAGCTTTAAAAAAAGCTAAAGCTTTTGATCGATGAGTATAACATAATAGTCATTATGAATCTTAGGTAAGATATGTCTCTTTGATCACATCATCAACTTCCAGCAAAAATTTATGGAAGAAAATTAAAGCAGCCATTGGTTTATATCAGGATTTCTTTATCCTGATATTACTAACAGGATCTGTAGCATATTCTTTTCAATATGACATTACCATTCTGGTAGGTCAAATTTTTGCAAGAGTACTTATTCCAATCTTTTATAATACTAAATTTCTCAGGACCAAAGCGTAAGCTAAAAAGAAATATAGTTTTATGATAAAGTCATACACTTATGTAATTGCAACTACTCTATATTGCAACTGCAGAGAGCACTGTCCCAAATTAAAAATATTTGTTAGGGTTCAGATGGTGTCTATCATAAGATGCTTTGTTCTTTAATAAATATTCTTGTTTTATTCAATAGAACATGGAATGAATGAGTTTATCTCAGTTTCTGAAACAAACCAATAGTTATTCCAGTAATGAAACCTGAAAAAGATCCAATTAATCCTCAGAATTACCATCCAATTGCTATCATGAACTGCTTCGCTATTTGTTTAAGCATATAATCAACGCCTGTCATGTTTGTGTATTTTATGACAATCAATAGATATCCCCTTATCAAAGTGGATTCTGGAAATATAAATTCACTCTTGGCTACATTATATAGCCAGAAACACAAATTAGAAAAATACGTTTGAGCTGAGATATCATTTGGTGTCTATCTCTTTTGATATAGAAAAGGCTATGATAGGATATGGAGTCATGGAATTCTTTGCTCTTAATTTAATTTTTATTTGACTGGAAATTCACTCTTTTATTCAGAATTTTTTAAACTGTTCTGTTTTTAATGTCCACATGAGATCTGTTTTGTCCAATCCAATTATCCAATCTTTTGGGGTCGCTCCGGGAAGCCTAATTATTATTATTTTTAATATTTGCATCAGCATTCTTCATGTATTGCAACCATTCATCCAAAGAGAATTATATAGTGATGATTTCCAAATCTCTTGGATTTCAATATGCAATTCATTGTATGGCAATTAGATTTTGCAGACAATAATCTTGTTGGTTGTTGTGATGAAAAGAGGCACACTTCATCACCTTGCAAAAGTAATTGCATCCTTTTTTGCAGAAAAACTAAGCATCCTCCTGAACCAGAAATTAAGATATCAGGCCTATTCCATTTGTTAATCAGTTATTGTTTCTTGTCTTAATGTTTTATAGAAAATCAACTTTCCTACTACATATCTTCGATTTGTGCAAGATTTGTAGATCGATATGAAGATCAAAGGCTGCTAAATATTCTCAAAGTGATTTCTAATACCTCTTTGAGTTATTAATTTTAAGAAACCATCATCATCACAATACCCTTTGAGATCATGGATAGTCTGCTTCTATCACAGGAGGATATATAATTCATGACTATGTAATATACTACCATTTTATGAGTGTGCAAACTCCTTTCTGTCTTCATCTGAGTTCCCCGATTTATTAATCCAAATTGCAGATGCTTAGTAATTTCCACCTTGGAACATCCCTGCTGTCAATATAATCAATCCTTTTGCTGCATACAACAAATCAACCACACCCCTATCATTTTCCAACAGATATTCTCATAAATTCATCATTAGTATTCTAGCTACATTCCAGTATACACTGATGGCTCAAAATTAAGTGGTCATGTTGGTTTTGGTATGGTAGTTGAAATACAGTTTTCAATTGTAACTTCTTGGATCATGCTTTGTTTTCAGAGCTGAAGTTATTACTTTTGTACACGCTCTGGAACTAATACAATCCTACTCTTATCGGAAGTAGTCTATGTTGATAGCATATGATGTGCTCATGCAGTTAGACCATTTTAATGATACCATTCAGTTATTGGGGAAATATTAGATATTTTAAATATATTAAAAAAAGAAATATTTGACGTCATGTTTTGTTGAGTTCCAAGTAATGCTGGCATTGCTGTAAATGAGCTGCAAATAATGCTGTAAAAATTTCATTGACTATTTATATAAAGAATTGGCATTTTCTTACTTTAAACACACACACACAAATTGTTAAAGGTATTATTTTCTCCTACTGGCAGGAGACTTTGAGATTTGCATATGAACAATAAATTGTATAATATATATTCTAGAACCTTCCATTCTCCCATTTATTCCCTTTTGAAGATTGATGTTAAACTTACATGTTTTCCATTAGACACATTCAG
Organism: Latrodectus geometricus; assembly: GCA_026290005.1. Lineage (NCBI taxonomy): Eukaryota > Metazoa > Arthropoda > Arachnida > Araneae > Theridiidae > Latrodectus > Latrodectus geometricus. The sequence goes on along the minus strand of JAPDSC010083693.1, from coordinate 7,313 downwards.
TTTACACACAAGCTCTTATTCTTGTCTCAGAGTGCTCCAGTTTGTGACATGTGTAATGTTTCATGTACAGTACAATGTATTTTAATTATCTGTTCTAGTTTCAATGATTTATGCTTAGTACTTTTTAGTAGTGTTAATTAAACTTTATCAGATTTTAAATATATTGTATGGGTTTAAACCACATAGAAATTTGTTTGCATTTTTATGTGCAATTGATTTTTTAAATACTATTTAAGTTTTATCCATTTTAATCTTTTATAATAAATTTTATTGAATTTTTAATACCTTCTATCTTATACATTTTACTAGCTTTTTACAACACATTTCTATATTTAGTTTTAAAAATTGTATGGTGCAGAAATGTCCAAAATTTGATGATGTACTTGTAAACCTTTTTTTAAATAAAAATCATTCAACCAATTAATTACTGGTATTTACAAAGGTGATAACCTATTTTTATTCAGTTTCCTGAAACTTTATTTAGTTTTAGAAAACTATATAAAGTTTATTCTATCTTATCCATTTTATATGTATCAGAGTTTTGCTCACACACCTAAAAAAGGATGCTAAAATAATCCTTCACTTTTTTTTGACATTAGTTCTCAAGATAAGGTATGTTTTTTAAATTGAAGTAATTATTTAGAAATGAAATTTTCCATAGAAGAGTTATTATATTTTTTTGAGTAATATTCCTTTCTCCCTTCTAAACATAAGGAAAAAAAACTTTTGGTTGTGAATTTCTACATGTCTTCCAAAAGTATTACATAACAAACATAAGAGAATGGATTTCAAAGTCCAATAATTGGACTATGCTCATTAGAAAGGAAAGTACCTGATTCAATCCCAGCATTTGAACTGCCAGCAATGGAATGCTATACTACATTTTCACTTCCAGTGTGCCAAAATATGACATTATTATGTATTTCAATCAGTAAATAGCAGGAATATGTACATTTTAAGAATAGTATATATATAATTTGATTATATTTTATTATAAATTCAAACCACAATGGAACTCTGTCACTTTATTATGTCAAATTTGCTGCCCAAAAGATGTGGGTGTTTTGATTAATAGAATTGTTTACTTTTAAAAATGATCTAGTATTTATCATCAACTTTCAATTATTGGCCATCAGCTATATCATGTCAAGTATAAGAAGGTATTGTTATAAAAGGCACATATTGTTCTTTTCTTAATAAATAACATAGATTATAAGTAATTAATTATCTTGTGGTATAATAAAAATATATTATTACTTTAAATATATATGTATATTTAATGATTCTCAAACTAGTGTGCTTTCCTCTTGATACCTATATGCGTACATATTTACATATATGTATGTATATGCATATATACAATTGAGGAAATAGAACTCAGTATTTTTATCTGAATACATGTGTGGTTACTTGCTGAACTAGGAACCGAAGGATTAATGTTCTATTCTGATTAAGCGCAGTTTCAGTTTCAAATAGCAGTTTGTTAGCTGGACTCCTATCTCTAATCTGGTTGCTTTTAGTTGTTAGAAATTTAATTTAAATTGTAATTCCTAATCAAATTAGTGAAAGATGACAAATCAAAAGATTTTATATTGTTATAAAATGTTAAACATAAACTGAGTTATAAAGTTATACATTTTATTTAAAAATAAAAATTGTGTAAGTCATTGAAATTTTGTCATTAATTTTTTAATTAAAAAGTGTTTATTACATATTTTCATTACAAAAATTGTAAATAATTTTTTTTGTATAAGTTATTACATATTTTGTAATGACAACTAAAATTTGTTTTACCCTCTAAAATTATAATAAAAGCCTCTTAAATTATATTTTAAAATTTAGGAAATTTCATTGAGAACAGTAATTTGATTTTATCTTATAAATTTATGAATTTCATTGCAAAAATTAATTTTGAATATTATTAGTTCCATTATAAACACTCAAAATTGGAAGAAATATTTTTCATGAAATTTTTATTTTTTATTTATTAATAAGATTGCAAAGCAAGTTTAAATTATTGCATATTTTGAGAATTTATTTTCTATGAAAATTTCTTTATAAAATTTCAACAAAATTAAAATTATCAATTTTAAGATGAAAGCAAATTTGAAAATAAAATTGTTGATATTGGGTTACTTATTTCTTTCTAGGGATGAAGTGGTAAACTCTATATTTTTGTTTTCAAGTCAAGTTTTCTTAAGAATATGCAAAAACTTAGAAGATGAAAATATGGTATGTGCTTATAATTGAATTTTTTTTTTTTTTTTTTTTTTTTTTTAAATGGAAATTTTTTTATTTTGTTAACTTTATTGTTTATTATCAGGTAAAGTTGTCTTTAATAATCAAAACCAAGCAATAAAAAAGTTTTAATATGAATTATTAATTAATAACTTTTTACTAATATAAATGTTTTTATTCCACTTTCTAGATGCTATTTTGTAGCAAAATTGTCTGGAAAAAGTATTTGAATATCAACTGTGTCATGTAAAATATTTTTTTAATCTTCTGTGATAACAAGACGAGAAAAATGCTCCCTTAATATTTGTCTCATGTAATGATTAAATTATTTGATTGATTTGACTTTTATTCCATTTAACAATCTAGGTAGAAAAGGTCTTGCAACTAGACTGTCAATTAGGTAGAATTATGTCTATAACTTTTAGAATTTATCAATAAAGATATTACAAATCATTTCTAATCAGAGAAGTATTTATTATTATTCATGTAAAGTTTTTAAAGCCATAAGTTGTGTTCCCTAATTTAAAAATGGGAAATGACAAAGATAAAATGTGATGTTCTGTCAAATAATTTCTCCTTTTTAAAATACGTGAAAAAATCTTAATTTAGAATGTTAAATTAAGATTTTTTCTGTTAAGTGAAATGTAATAATAAACATGCTTTATTAAGGAAACTTATTTAAGTTATATTATAACATTAGGTTAACATAATGTGTTACTATTTACTTGTTTTGTTAAGAGAAAAATTTCCTCACTATCTGTTTGAATAGAAGGATGATTATAAAAATTTTATAATTGTTGCAAATTACATTTGGACATGATTAGTGATATAATTCTTTTTTTTTTATATTAAAAGTTGTCATAAAAATTGGTAAAGGATACTAATTTTTGCATTAGAAATGATATGTTAAAAAAATATTACATGCTTCCAGTTATTTTTAAATTATATGTTTATTATATTATTATATTATGTGAATTAAAATCAATCAAAATCATTACTGTATTTGAATAAATATAAAACCAAAAATCATAAGATGAATTAGATTTAAAAAAGTCATAAAAACCTAAATTACTGGCAAAAAACTATGAAAGTTATCTACAATAGTATGCATATTTTTAAGGAATTGTATCAAGCAGCATCATTATTAGTTTGAATTTTTAATCTAAACTAAACTCTGTGGTATGACAGCCAATCATATGTCTTGCTACAAATTTCCAAGATTTACAGTGCTGATATCTTCTTTCTTGACCTTTGACTCTGGGTGCAAAGCACAGGTTCTGGTCAGATGGTCAGCCTAAGACTAAACCTCCAGTGTTTAGTTTCCAAGCATGCTTGGTACTCAGTTTTATCAACCCACTGAAGGGATGACTCCATGGAATTCTTAATTTAATAGAGTTTAAATATGTATGATGAAAATGAACTGTAAATTATCTAATGCTTTTCTTATGAAAAAAGTATTTCTGAATGTTTATATTAATTGTAATAATAATTTTTTTTATAACTTTCTTTTAACATAATTATTAAATTTAAATGTTTATTCATAGTAGTTGTTGTAGCAATACTGAATTACCTGTAATATGTTTGCCTGTAATTTATTAAAAGTTATTTATTTATTTAGACATTAATTGTTCATAGATTTGAGCTGATTTTATAAATTATAATTTTTTTAACATTTGGAAGACCTCTCTTAAAAAGAGTTTCAATCAGGGGATGGTTGCAGTTGAACTCCAATTTTTCAAATTATTGGAGCTTAATGTGAATGTGACAATTAGAATTAATTTTTTTAAAAAATAATATTTATTCAGATAGAAAACATTTTGAAATTTCTGTGCTATTTCTCACGATTTACTGTCATTTTTTTGTATTAATAGAATTTCATTAAAATGCAACAAATGTTTGAAAAAGGTGTTTCATATTATATAAGACTAATATTTTCCACCCTCAAACCTTAAAACTTTTCCTGGTTATTTGTCATGAGATTTTTGAAAAATTTTCTTTCTTTAAGATTTAATTCGAAATTTTATCAAAGACATGTTTATTCAACAATTATTCAATTTTTTTTTATTCATTGTTCTTTTAGTTTCTTAAATTTATTTGAAAATTGTTTCTTATTGATTTTATTTTTTAGTGAAACATTACACTATCAAGTAATAAAAAATCAGACATTTTTTTGTCTAAAAATGTTTTACATAACTTAAATGCTGTGTTATTTTCTAAAGTTATTTTGCTGTGTTTAATCCTGAATTATGTTTAGGATGAAATATAAAGAAATCTTGTCATTGTCATATCCAATCTTTCTTTAAGAGACTTTTTTTATTATTTTGGTTTTTTAAATATATGGTATTATCTTCCATTAAAATAAGACATTTTTCTTTTTACAATATTACTTCTAATCATGAACTTTATTATTTAACTTAAATGCAAGTAATTTATTTTTTTATATCAGAAAACTTACATAATTTATTTTGAAGAGCAGAATCTAGACGAAAGAGATATCTATCAAGTTTTGTACATCGTCAAACAAATTGTTGTTGATCATTATGTATGAAAAAGGTGGATAAATTAGTATTTTATGTCTCATTAAAGAACACTCTATTGCTTAAATAACAAGAAATGAATGCTTCAGTTCTATAAAACTATTTTCAAAATGCATCATAAGAATATTTGTCGAATAGGTGCCATTTATTTGTTCCTTTATTTTATTTATTGACATATTTTGAGGTACAAAGAATAAAGTATTATTAATTTAATGAGCTTAAAGCTTTAAACCATAATTGAAATTTTAAAATATATTATTAATAATTGAGTCCATTTACAATAATCCCTTTGTTTGACATATTAGCAATAAATAAGTTCACTCATGACAAAAGTCAACTTTCATTTTTAATGCTAATGTATTTTACTTAAAATATATCAAATACTATGTTTTACTCATAAATTTATAACACTATTTACTCATAAATTTTGATGTTTTTACAGAATGATCACCTTCATTGTGTGGAAAAAGAAAACTATTTAAGCAGCTTAGGAAAGTGGTTTGAATTTATCAAGCAAAGTGCTGATCCAGCAAATAGTATTAATAAAAGAAAAACTGTTGCTTTTATTTTGCAGAATTTATGTCAAAAGTCTGTATTTAATAAGTCAAAGATATTTGGTAAGTCTTACCAAAACCATACCAAAACGCTTTATATTTCTTAACTAAATTGAGTTGGAATATTTAAACAATTAAATAGAAAAAAAAATCAGGCATTAAAAAATAAATTTAAAACTTGATTTTTTTAAATGCATTAAAATTTTGAACTAGTTAAGATTTCAGGGTGATAATACATTTATAAGATTTATTTACCACCTATTAGGTTCTAAAAAATTTAACTTGTTTCACATTTAATAATAAGTCTTCCTTATATTTGAATATTAATTTTCAATGCAATTGACATTGAAATGTATCATTATATTAAGCACTATATTTACCTTATAAACGTGACTTGAAATATTTAAAAAATTGAATTTTTGTAATACTCCTTAAATATTTATTTAAATATTAAATTGAAAAGTTTTATCATAAAATAATTAGTAGCATTTGTATTTTCCAAAAAATCTTTTAAAAAATTTAAACATGGATAAAAATTACTAATTTAAAAATTTTTCAGTGTTAGAGTTTTGTGAGAAATTAGGAGTAATATAATATATAAATTTTTATAATTTATAATATTTATAAGTGTTTATAAATATTTCTGAATTATAAAAATATTTGTTTCTATTTTTACAAACTTTTAAAGTGAATTAAAAATCTGGATTTTTTGACAATGTTTATTGATTATTTGCTTAAGTTATGCATTAGTGTTTCTGTTTAAAATTATGATAAATTTATACATTTTCAATATCTAATTATGTACATATTGTAGTTTTGTAATCTAGTTATTTTACCTCACTTTAGGTGATAATGCATTGTATTTATGGGAAACTCTTTTATATCTTCTTATTGATGATGAACCTGAAATTAAACATATAGCTGCAAATATTGCAATCACCATTAAAGTTGCTGAGGCGACAGGTTTGTAGCCTTTGTTTTAAAATAAAATAACTTTTAATATGGATTCTTTGCAGTTCTTTAGCCTCTTTTTTTGTAAATAACTTTAAAAAATATTAAAAGTAGTCATTTTAATAAACGGTTTAATTTCTCCATAAGCATAAACAGATTTAATAACAGTGTTCTTACAATACACTGTTAATAACAGTGTATTGTAATGTAATTTTGTAACTTGGCTATTATGAACTTTGTGTTCATTATATTATTTACACAATTGTGTTAGACTATGACTTTAAATGAAATTATAAAATCTACCATTATCATGTAATATGCATTATATAAAAATATAAACACTTTAATTACCTACAATAAGATTTTTTATAAATTTTTTTTAAAGTACCCAAACAAATATGTAACTTGTTCATGATTTTAATTAACAATAAAAATGTTCTTTTATTTTATAAATTTTTTCTTTTACTGTTTCTGGATTTGAGTAAATTAATTCATATTTTTTTTAATATTTTACAAAAACATGTTAATATAAAAAATAAATTTAATTTTTTTTACTAAAATATGTAATCTTTTATGTCAATCTTTTTAAAGTTAAAAGTAGCCCATCATTTGGGAAAATTTTATTTATTAAATAAATATTTATAAAACTATTGAAATAATAATGAAATGGTGATTCAAATTAAAAAAAAAATCTGCTTAGCCAAAATTTGTAAAAAAAAAAAAAAAAAAAAAAAAAAAAGGGGAAGTTATTTAAAAGTTACATAACATATGATAAGTATCAGTGAAAAGCATTCTTTATGTTATATGTATCTTTTTTATTTCTATTATTTATATTTCATGTTTGTGAAAAAAATATAACTAAGTGTTTTCATATAAGAAATTAATAAAGTTAAATATTTGCTTTATTTTGAAAGTTCAATTAACACATACAATTACACTGTAGCAGAAAATATTAAATTATTGTTTAATATTTTAGTAGTAAATTTTATTTTGTAATTTGTTTAAATTTTTATAAATTAGAAATTTTACATTA
>JAPDSC010083688.1:0-30489 GCA_026290005.1 Latrodectus geometricus | reverse complement strand
ATTTCTCCTATACATAGAAATTGTGCTTTGTTTTTGAAAATAAATTGAAATATTGTATACTTACTTATATTTCATTTCTTCGTGTTATAATTTTGTTAATTTAGAAATCTTTTAAGTTAGGTAAAAGTTAGGGTATATATATCTCAATTAGTTTTTTTTTTCCCTTTGCATTTTTTGTTATCATTTATTGGCTCATAATTCATGTTTTTTACCTAGAAACTGAAAATAGTTTATGTTTATAAGCATTCTTTCTTTGTGTTTACTATACCTTATTTATTAATTATAAAATATAACAAAATTGTTTTGTTCTTAAATGTATTCTTTTATTGTCTGCTTTATGCACTAGTATGAGAGATTACAAAAATTTTAGCTTCGGGATTTGAAATGTTTGACATGTATTGTATTTATCATATTCATTATTAAAATTGACTTCACCTATTCATTCATTTATATGCCTTATTCTTTTCATGTTCATTAGTCTTTGTTTTTTAATGATTTTGCTTATGTTATTGGCAAAATTATGCAAATAATTGTTGATGTCTATGGACATGTGTTAAGATTTGTTTACCATGTTATTTTGAGCAATGTTAGTCAATAATTTTCACCATATTTAAGAGTCAATAGATCGTTAAATTTTACTGTGTGATAATTTTAAAGCTTTAATTTTTTTTGCAAAATTTTGGAATATACCATAAAAAACAAAAGTTATAGTTTATAAATTAGAACATAAAGATGTAAAGGAATAGTGTAGATGCTGTGTATTCTGTAAAGTGCTTCGTGGGCCAATAAAATTACTATCTTAAATAAGAAGTATGTTATAATTTCTCCTGATATTGATTAAGTAAGTTTAGAATGAATTCTTTATGTGTGTGAAGATTATGCATGTAGATGAATAGGATAATGATCAAGGTATCTTCAAATATTAGAATGCTGTTTTCAGCATAAAAAGTGCTGTAAAATAATAAATATTTAAGGCATGTCTGCTTTTATTAAGCATGAATTCTTAACAGGAAGATATTTCTTGCCAAACAATTCTGTAATGAAAAAAGAAAATGCTTTCTTGTCAGAGTTAGCAATAACAATAAGAGTTGCAGAGTTATTTCTTTTGCACATATATGTATATTTCTAATTTATTGAAAATTTAATATTGTGAAATTTATCTTTAATGTTCAAATTCAGTTTTATTGTTAATTTTACTTAATTTTTATTGAAATTAAGCATTTATAGGCTATTTATATATCAAATCTGTGGTTTTATCTAGTCAGAAGTTTTTGAATTTGATTAGTTTTATTTTAATTTAATTTATCAATTATTTGATTAAGTAATATATTTGTATGATATTTATATAACACAATATATTTATTAGAAAGTATAATCACTTATTTTATTAAGATTGTTTTTATATAATCTTAATGAATTAAATTATTTTTAGTTATTAATTCATTTTTTAATAAAAGTTAAATTAAAGATTATATAAATTGAACTTATTATATTATAAACTCCTAAAATCATCATTGAGGTGATGGAAAAATATAATATGTGGAACTCTGCTATTAATTTTTGATAAAGAATTATCTTGTTTATTTAAATTATAATTAAGTTCATTTTTTATTAAATCAAAATTTTATTAGAATTGAGAGGCTAAATCATATAATTGAAAATTTTTTTCTGTGTACTTAAATTTTTTATTTAAATATTTCAAACTGGAGTAATAAGAATTAAGTTATATTTAAAATGTCTTTGTGTAAAGTTTCATTTAGATATTCTTTATGTCTGCTTTACAAAAAAGTTTAAATGTGAAAAAAATGTAATATTGTTTTAAATTTTAAAATTTGAACTTTGTTTAATTTTTCTTTATCTCATGATTACAAATAAGTCCAAAATAAATTTGCAATTAACTAATATTATATATATTGAATATTTTAGTGTCTAGTAAAATTTAATGTAAGAGAATATATAAATTTCTATGAACAATCATATGTTGATTTGGAAGAAATGTCTGAATTTTTTTTCTTCTTTTAATGATTAAGACTTTCTGTAAAACTAAATATTAGGCAGTGGTGATTTCTTTGAATGTTACTCTAATTTTTCAGGTATAGATATACTTTTAAATTCATGTATTATGGATGAAAAGCAGATCAACTTTTTTTTATTAGGTAATTAAAAAATATTTTTGACGGAAGTTTTAAATAAGTTGCATCTTTATAAACAAAGTACGAATTTGCTTGATTATATGAAAATTAACTATTTGTTCAATTTATGGGGATTTGTTGCAATTTCACCTTGTTTTTTAATTACTTATGTAAGATTTTTTAATATTACTATCAATAAGATTCCTAATTTCAATGTTGAATTTTAAAATGAGCTTCTTTAGTTACTCATTGGACTTTCTGCAGTTTCTAATAGATTAGTAATTAAGTGCTTCATTTCTTGAAAATGTTTTAATCTATAACTTTTCACACTTCATGAGGAAATTTTTAATTAATTTAGTTACTATGAATTAGGTTAATATTGCATCATATTTGTATTTTTCAATTTATTTATGATAAATCTTTTTATTAAAAGCATTGGTTGATTGAATTTTTTCTTTTATCTAATTTATTTATGAGTTTCTTTGAATCAGTTTGTGGAAATTATATTTTTGTATTTATAAAAAGGAATATTAAAGTCATTTAGGAAATACAGTTTATAAAACAAAATATCTTCTTTGCTTTATTTTTTGATTAAAATATATCTTGTAGTAAATTTATTTAATGCGAAAACAGTATCACTTTTTCGAAAATAAAATATTTTGGTTATTTAGTATATACATATAGAAATTTTTATGTCTCCATTATAAATATAAAAGTTTTTTTATAATGTAGTTACCAGAAAATTTAAATCTTTTGAGCAAAACAAATTATAAAAACTGTAATTATGATTCAAAACAAATTGTAATAATATTAAGCATTTCTGCATACACATTATAAAGAAACTTATACATTATAAAATAGTGACAGGGTATGCAGTTACATAAATATTAGTGAAATGAAGTGATACTAGTTGATCTTTTTGTAAAGTAAAAAGCGATTTAGTCTAATCAATCCTGATCTTAAATAAGCCATTGTTTCTTTAAAATACAATGTACAGAAATTCAATAATTTCTAGGTTTGTCACTTTAATCTCAATGTAAAGATTATTTTATGATCTGAAATATAAATTTTTCTTGTTTAGATTAAGACACCTGCATACTCTTCTTGACGAAAATTTGTGAGATGCTGTCATCTTGCAAACATCAAGAAAATCTAACACTTTGGTGCATTGACATTGTATGGGAGGCATGTTGGATAGACATTCAGCATTCCACTTCTCAGCTCTTACATTAACAGCAGACTTATATGATGATGAGCTTATAATATTCTATGACATTTTCGAGGAACTGTAGATGATAAATTTGTTTTTTTCAACAGTAAATGCTAGACTTCATGGAGCTGCACTTGTTGAGATGAGATTCTTCTCCATATGATAGGGACAGCAAGTCCTCCAGATTTCAGTCTTTTTTAGGATAGTCTTGGAAAAATTAATTTTTGTTGATAACTTCCTTCAAGACTTTGCATCCTTTGAAATTGGTGCTTTTGAGAAGATAGAAGTCATTGACATAATCATTAATCATAAGTCTCATTAATAGTTTAATAGTTCATTGTAATGCTTGTATAACTGTACAAGGTCACCACAGCTTTTATTAGATTAAGCAATAAAAATGTGTTATATGATGCTTTTTATTTTGATCAATGTTGCTTATCAGATTACATTAAATTTTTTTCATGAGTTTATACCTTATAGTATTAGTATACTTAAAGTATTAGTATACTAATTTTTGGGCTTTAAATCAATTTTATTTTATTGAAATATTTTATTTTTTAAATTTTGGATAGTATTAAATAAGAAAAAATATTTGAAATATCTGATAAATACTTCCAGCTGTATTCAAGAAGACATTAGATGGAGAGATACTAATATATATTTGAACTTCATTTACCTATTGTACTACATCACAGTCATAAGATCACAATTAATATGTTACATTAATATATATATATATATATATATATATATATATATATATATATATATATCCAATTCACCATCACTTTTCAATAAGTGTCTTTGACCTATCATGACTTCTTTTTGGTGGTAAGGGAACATTTATTCTAAGGAATCAATTATAGACATCTCATTGTAGTCTGTGATAGATGTCTAACAAATTCATCTGTGCATGTTTTTGTTATTTTGGCTATTTTTTACTAATGCTGCTTAATATTATTTAAAATTTTTTTTGTTGCAAATTCATAAAGGTATCTGTAATTTGTTGTGGAGAAATACATTGGCATATGTAATATGTAGGTTTTTTAAACATTAACAATGATAATATTGACTGCTGAAAGTGATCATCTATATATTATGATGTGTATAACTCAAGGCTTGGATTTAAAAGCTTGTTTTCATGGATATTGAAAGCTGATTGGTCAAGGATCATTCTTGTTAGACATTTTTTAAACCAGTTAGAGACTAGAGCATCTATGGACATGAAATGTTTGTAGAGCCTAATTTTTCTCTGTTGGTATAGTTAGTGTGGAAAATAAAATGCAGTTCAGGTTTAAGAATCATCATTGGATCAAAACTTAAAATTGTTTTGAATTTTATAGTGAGTGATCTAATTTTTTAAACAATTATTGCAATCTAAGAATTCACCATATTTGTATTTGTATATAATTTTATTACTATTCACATTTTTGAATTGAGTTGTGATTCAGTTTAAAAGGAATTGACATTCAAATATGTTGCAACAATTGAAGTGTTCTTTGAGTATTAAATGTTGATTTTTATAAAATTTATTCATAGTAGCGAAAACTAGTTTAACATTGTTCATATTAAAGTTTTAAATATTTCCCCAGTTTCATCATCTACTAGACTAATCAAATTTATCAAAAAATCTGCTATTTTCCATTAATAGGCTTTTTTTAATTTGTTTCATTTTTTTTATTTCTATTTTAATTGATAATAAACATTTAGATGACTTTTTTAGTTATATCAGGGTAATTAAATATTTTAAGAATTACTTGATTCTGTAAAGAAATTCTTAAAATTATATCCAATAAATTAAACTTGATTAAATAAAGGGAAAAACAATTAACAGTTTTAAATGAGAGACAAATGACATTTCTTAATATTGATAACATTTAATAACAAAATTTATTCCTTTCATTGTAAAATAGTTTGTTCTATTTTTTGTGGTATTCTGGCATGATTTTTTTTTTATTTCAGATTAAAGGCATTTTATTTCTTAAAAATAATTGGGGATGATTACATTTATGCAAATAAAATGTCATTCACATTTATTATTCAAAGGAAGTTTTGTAGATGTTTCTTAAATTGAATAATTACTTTTTATTCATCGCGACGCATAATTTTAATTCTAATTTATGAACTAATATTTTTTAATTTCTTATTTTGAAAACTAATTTTTATGGTACTTTTGTTTGTGTTTAATATTCTATTTTTTCATTTGTTTTCAATTTTCCTTTATGCTTGTGAAATTTGGATTAACATAAGAAAATTATAAAGTCTTCGAATTGGGGATGATTAGTTTTGTTGTTGATGTTTACATCTTGAACTTTTTTAAAACAATTTATGTGCGAATTCTCCCATTTTACAACTTCTACATCAATGAATAACCAATAACTTCAAGTAAAAATATCATATTTCAGCAAGGAGTGATTATGGCTTGCAGTCATCTTATGAAATTGATGTTCTAAGCCTAATGTATTCTATGCTTGAAAAAATGTTTCCAAAAAAGTGATAGTGATATTTAAGTCCTTTTGACATGCAGGCTTTATTATAATGATAAGTGAAGAAAGCTGAGAAACTGTCTGTTTGAGTGAAAAGTAAACAACAAAGATACTCACTGCTGTGTGTTCAAAGTTTCATTTCAGCATTTTTTAATTTTGGACTCAGATGTAATTTGTACCAAAGAGCTATCACAGATGATTAAATGATTGAAAACATAATAAATGAGAGGGAAAAAGAATTTTTAGATATCAGATAAGAAAAAAAAATATGTGTTGTGATCGTTTGTGCAAAACAAATGAATGATAAACAAGGTTGAAGTATCTTTTTGAGAAAAGCAAGTTGATAAATGCAAGTTAATATAGTTGATTGATAAATGGAAAACAGATTTTTTAGGAGTATGTGAATTTGCAATATGGATAAAAATTATAATGTTTGTAATAAATTCTAGGTTTTGGCTGTTAATATATTATGATTTTTTTTAACCATACACACGATGCAAAATGTAGGTAGTTGTCTAGATCTTTTAAATTATTTATTTCACAAATCAAAATATTAGATTGATACTATAATGAATAGTTGAAATTCTTTTTAAGAAATAAAAACAATCTTTCTCTTTCACATAATTTCATTTGGCACAAATAAAACAGCACTCAAAAATGAAGGCTATGAAGAGTGAAGTGTTAATTTTTATTATAAAAAATTTGCATATTTGCTTGTAAAACTAAGCAGAATTTTTATGGAAGTAATAGATTCTAACTTTAGCTTCCAAGCAAGATGAAATCAGTAACCAACAATAGATTTGTTTATTATATATTTTGGATTGTTAAGAATTAAGATATTAACTGTAAAATTTTTTTTCATTTAAAACTACTTGCAGGCCTGCTAGCAGTGTGTTCAAGAATTTTAAACCTGATTCCAGCTATTGCCTCTCTTGAAATATATATTCTTGTCATTGATTCTTTTGTAACTGTCATCTTTTTCTAAGCAGTGCATATTTAGCCGCCTTCTTAAAGATTTTGAAACCAAAGAATTTTTTTTGAATCGTTCATAGCAATTAAAAATATAAATTTCCTTTAAAATGCATTATCTTTCTGTTGGTAATTTATTAATTTGTGCCTCAAAAATAATTTGATTAGCTATGATTTGATAAAAAAAGAATATCAATTCAAGCCTGAAAATTAGATTGGTTGAGCCATGTATATATGATTCACTTTGCATGGGGTAGATTCAACAATTCCCTACTTCGGTGATGAGGCACAATATTTATATAGGTAGTAAGCTGAAATACGGAATACTCCCTATCACTCATTTCGATAGATTAGTATGCTGAAAGCAGAAACTCAACATGCATCTCATTGTTCAACAGGTGGGATTGAACCTAGAACATTCCTCTCACTATCATGGTGAACCCTTGTTTGTTAATTGTACCAATAAAAAACAGAATCTTATCATGTTTTTGAATCAATTGAAAATTGCTTATATATTACACATATTCAGATGCAGCTATTGTATTTTGCTAAATGAAACTGACTTAAAACATGTTTTTCACTTTCAGGCTGATTATTTGGTTTATGTCTTGATGCCAAATGAGCTTTCCTATAAGAAACTTCTGATTTTACCTCTCGAATTCCTTGATAATATAGCATCTGTGTCATACACTCTGGTTATTATTATCAAACATGTTTTTTAAAATGCCCCCTGGCAAGTCAAGTTAGATGCATTGGCAAGAAAATTAATAGAATCTGCAAGCTCGGTTTCTTATTTAATGAAAATAAAACAAAATATATGAAGAAGACTATATTCGCCATGATTACAGTCTGATTATTAATGATTATAGATTTGAAATTGTTAATAGATTTACAAATTTAGAGTCAATTACTAACGTTGTTTCAAACTACTCCAGAAGAGATTAATTTCAGAATTGTTAAGGGAAACAGATGCTTTTTTTCATATTTACACCTTTTAAGAAATAATCTTATCTCCAAAGTAATCAAATTAAAGATATACAAAATTATTATGTGGCCTGTGATGAAACATGTATATGAGACTCGGATCCTGACATAAGAAGATATTAATAACTTAAGAACATTTGAATGCAAAATATTGAGAAAGATATATGGACCATTTCATGTAAATAATAATCTATGGAGAATAAGAACTAATAGAAGCACTCATTAAAACAAAAACGTGGTGAAACTTATTAAGACACAATGTTTAACTTGGCTCGGCCACATTGAGAGACAAACAGATAATCATGTGTCGAAATTCTTATACTGGAAGCAAATGTGCAACGGACCAAGGGGAAAACCAAAAGAAGATGCCTGGATGGTGTGCTGAATGATCTAAAATATTTGAAGATTACCAACTGGAAGAGGAAGAGTGGAGTCTAAGCCTTAAGAGATTGTGAGGGGGGGGGGCCTGAGGCTCATCCCGGGCTATAAAGTCAATCAAGAAAAAGAAATTATTCAAATTCAAAGTTAATTAACACAAAACAATAAATCATTTCGTAAAGATAAGTATTTAAAATTAAAAAATGAAAGCGGAAAAAAAAGGTTTATCAGAGAGTAACAATATTTTAAAACGAATATAAGTTGTTTCTAATTTCCCACCTGGTCTGACGGAGATCAATGAAACCGTTGACATTAATGTTGTTCGATGAAAAAGTGGGCAATTGTGCATATCTTCCAAGACTAGTTCAAGGCAGTCCACGATATGCTGAAGGTATATCTGTTCTTTCTGTCATCTAGGGCAAAAAGGAAATCATACTACTCCTAGAATATGTTAGACTTTTTGAGTGCTTCCTGGCAAGTCGGAACAGATATGTGTTGGCCTGCCTGTCACCAAGGAGAGAAACAATGGAGAATCATGATATTTTATCTATTAAATTTAAAGTTATTCTATAAAATTAATGAATGTTTATTTTTTTAGTCGTTTAGAAATGTATGTTTAATACTTAAATTATTCATTGAAAGAAAGTAAAAAAAAAAAAAAAAAATGTTCTTCCATAAAGCTTAGGCACACCCAATAAATATAAGATAGTATTGTAATGTTGGTAGCTCCAGTTTGGTATTTGCTTCATCACTTTGAAGTGCCTTACATCTTCTGGAACACATAGGAGAAGTGGGACATGACTCGGCATCGATTGCCTGGCTTATGGTTGATCACCTCTAAAATTTTCGTGAGGCACTACCTAATTGCCAACTTTAAACACATTTTTTGATTTTATAAGAGAACATGGACAAATGAAAAGTAAATAGATCACAAGAAGCTTTAAAAAAATAAATATATATATAATGATGATATTCCATGCCTAAAATACAATAAACATTGAAAAAATGCTGTAAAAAAAAAAAAAAAAAAAAAAAAAATTACAATCTGTATAAAATAGTATGACTCTTAAAAATGAACCAAAAACAAATTTTAGTGCGATAGCGAAAATAATTAAATGAGTAAAATCTAATAAAAATACCATGAAACGAAATGCAAAAATTAAAAATCAATAAAATAATTAAAAAAAATTTTTTTGAGGAAAATGGAAATGAATAATTTAATAAATTATTCATTCCCATTTTTGTACGCAGAAACATGGAAAATAAAAAGATTATCGTTTAGGTATTTCAAATTGTATCATGATTAAATAATAATTTTCGAACTCCCATGATTTTTGCAGGATAAAATTAGAAAAAATAAGCCAAAAAAAGTTATATAAGTGGTGTTGTAAAATAATTGTACGTGAAATTTAAAAAAGTGCTTTGGTATTGATAAAAAAATTGCGAGAAATTTTTTGAGAAATTTGAAAAGGATATGCACAAGAATTGGAAAGTTATAGAAGGAAATTTTTTTTGCTACAATTCGACGAAATAAAACATTGTCATTTTTTATAATTCATGTAATGTTATTGAGAAGTTTAATTTCATCTAAGAAACCGACGATTATTTTTATTGTGTGATGATTGATAATAGGAGAAAAATCTCTTTTTTCCGTAATTTTTCCTGTAGGAAACTTTTAAATATTGCTTTAGGAGTAGTGAAATGTTTTGTCGGCAGGAAGAAATTTTAAACTTAATACAACATGAAATTTTCAAAACCTTTCACTATAAGAGACAGAAGTTATAGCAATTAATATATATATATATATATATATATATATATATATATATATATATATGGCACACGTTAAATATGTTTAGTCGCAATGTCTTCCATGTGAAATGATGCCTCTGCGAGTGAAAGGCACCGGTCTTCTGCTCGGTTCCTGCTTCTAAATTACGAACATCCATTTTCGGTATTTACGATGACGTACCTACTGGGTACCCCACTGTATAAGTTGTCATCACATCCGCCCCTTGTAGTGCTGAAAGGGGGGAAATTCTAGCAGCTGGGCATCATACAACAACTTTGTTAAACTGAAGAGAATTTTACGTGAATTCCATACATTTTATAATGGAAAAAAAATTAAACATTGAAATGAATTATATAATATTCTTTTTCAACTGTAAGCAAAAACGCAATTCGACCTCTTTTTCAATAAAGCTCAACGAAAACATAAAAATGAATCAAATCTTATAAAATAAAGTAAATTTGAATCTTATTTTGGAATAAAATCTACAAATTGAATCCCAAGGCAAATGAAACAATATATAAATATTTAATTAATGTGATTCATGTATTTCTAATTTAAATTGAACATTGATAATCGCTTTTGTCCGTTTAACAAATAATTATTGCAAAATTATTAAATGTTTGCCAGGCATCTGCATACTTTTTTATTGTGATGAATGAAAATCGAACTCGGATAATTGTCTCTATAGCCCGGAAGGTTATTTTCCCTTGAAGCCTGTATACGTCATCATGTGGTATATAACGACAAAACTAATAAATTCGCAGATTACGTGGGTCTAATTGACAGGCAATTTGTGAAACATTATACCGCCAAATATTGCCATCATGTCTCAGAGATTTTAGTTCTTACCTCTGAAAAATACTATTTTCCCAGAATATAAGCATTGTTTAAAAAATATTTTCATAAATTAATTGATAACAACATGCTAAATCAAGCAATTAAACATAATTAGACCATTAATCAGGCTGGTTAGTGATAGTTATGGTGTTTTGAAAATTACATATCAAATTTGTTAAGGGGAAAGCAACTTTAGGTGAATGTTCAACCTGAGAAATAAGGGGTCGTGATTGGGTGGGTGCAATCAATAATGATAAAATATTGGTAATTATCAATTTGTTTTTTGTCTCTCAACTGTTATCTTTTACACACGAAAGCTAATCAGACCGGGACCTATGGCTTAAAGTGGATTCCAAGCATTCAAGCTCGTAGTGGGATACGAACCCATAAATTGTTAAACCATAGAAAAGAGCGCTAACCAATCGGCAACAAAAGCGGCGCGTATCACTTTATATTGAATATAAATCATATCATCCTTACCAAGCTGTTACAATGATTCTGGTTAGTCACGTGATGATGATTTATCAGATTTATAAAGTGATTTTAGTTTTGATAGTGATATTGATATTAGTTTGGGGAAAAAGTAATCCATTATTTTTTCGGTAGACGTCTGTAGTGATCGATATCTCGTGAGGTATCTATCAAACAATTTCAGATTTAAGCTCGTTGGAAAGGTGACATTTGACACTAGAATATACTCTTGCGGTTTTTTGTTTGATTAATTCAGTTACGAGTACAAGGTTTTTAAAAATGGAAGACAACAAACAGAAAATTCGATACATTTTCGTTTTTCTCTTGTAACGGCGAAAAAGATAGCCGAGTGGCTAAAATTGTGAAAGGTGTTTATCGTCCTATATAAGACTGTAACAACCAGTTACGTACAATTTTCGTTTCGTCGATTCCGTTCGGGTATTTTTGATGTTAGAGATGCACTTCGCATGTGGATACAGCATCATCGAAAATGTCTATAAAATATCGAAAATGATCGAAGTTAACCGCATGTCAGCAGTCGTAACGCGCAGGACCTAAAAATCTACATGAAAGCTTTTTTAAACCTTTTTACAAAGGGAATCCAAAAGAAGTTACATAAAGTTCACGTAAAAATAATGGATTTCTTTTTTCCAAACCTAATATATAGATTTTTCTCAGTCCATTATAATTTTGAAGTTTTATACTTTTCTTTTTTATATTATATAATAAATAGAAATTAACTGTAATTCATTTGATATTTATTAAGCGAATTTTTGTGATAACATCTAAAATTTAGTTTTTCTGATTGCTTAGTTTCTTATGATAAAACTCTATGTAAAAAATCTTTTGAAAAGAAAATGCATATTTCAAATTTCCAATTTTTTTTTCACTTTGCAAATTAATTATTTTTTTAACGATTTTGCTTTACAAATCGAGAAATCAAACAGTTGATGATATGGAGTCTTAGAGTGGAAAATAAATTACCGAACATCGTGGTTTTGATTACCAAACATCAGACAAAACTGTAAACAAATAAAACATCGGATAAAAATGCAATCGAAAAATATTTAATTTTCCAGTTTTCAAACATTTATTCATAATTATAGGTATACATTTCAGCGTAATTTTTGAGAAAAAATAAATGTACCTAAAAAAAGATAAATTGTAATTGAAATCAACTTATTCCCTAGAACTATTTTTAAAAATTTCAATTCCAGACGGTTGTCAATAGCTGACAAAAGCAGAAAATAAATAGAGATATCTTTCCAATGTGCGTAATAAATAAGTATCACGAATCCCGGGCTTCAATTGGATTAGTTTTCCGGAAGAATGAAGCTTCAGCGATCCTAAGTACTTTATTTACGAAAAAGTAGTAACACTGGAGTAGGATTTTGTTTTTGATACCAAAATCCAAAGCAGCTGTTTCTATGTCTCTAAGATCTTAAGATTTTTCATCCTGCGCCCAAATATCCTGTTTACGCTGACAATTTCGTCTCTTTCATTTACTCTTAAAATATGAATTACTCATCTATTACTTCTCATTGATTATTTCTTGAAATCCAATCAATGGTTATTAATTTTTCGGTCACCATAAATTATTATGCCATTAAATTATGTAAAATTTTTAACAAAAACTTGCCTTTTTTTTAGTTTTCAATGCATTAATTAAGAACGAAAAGGGAATTATTATTTTGAAAACAAATATTTACTCGAAATTTAATAACAATTTCATCATAAAGATGTGAAAATTATTAGACTGAAAAACTTACTTTTCTACTTTCTTAGTTTCTAGCTGGTTTTTCATAAATTATTTTATGTAGTCATAATTAAAAATCTTTTTTTTTATTGCATTTCCCATTACACGTGAAATGTTATTTTATTAAATATTTTGATATGAATAAATATCATTCGCACATTTTATACAAGGTTGAACATATTTTCGATCACTTAATTTTATCTTTTCTTTAAACCATGCCCACCAGTTGTCTCCAGTTACTAAAAATTATGCTTTTTTATTACGAGTAAAGTTTGTTTATGTCAAAAAAGTACACAGTAAAAAAACAGAAAAACTGCTGTTTACAGTTAAATACTATATTTTTTGCAGTTAAAAATTGTTTTTATCTTCGATAACTGTGACCTTCCAAAAAGTGAAATATTTGCTCCATGTGAAGAAATTTCAAGTGTCCCCAGTATCTATAATTACAGTTTTTTACATCTTATTTGTAAGGAATTCAGAATTTTAGTATTACAAAACTTATAAAATCTCTCTGCATGCCAACTTCCCGGAGTTTACAGCGAAGGAGTATCTATCTGAGTTCAGCCAGAGTTGCGGTTCTATTCCTTCGTGCACATAATGACAAATATCGGTTATCGGCACTCGTGGTAGCACGTAGCCGTCCTTGGCTGAATCTCCTGGATGCCGAATCCGTGTTTGGAATTGTTACCAAAGTCTATAATTCACAGAAGGACTTACATTCAGCCCTCCAGCCACTTCTATCTCTGACTTTGTCCAGCCTCTAGTCTCCCAATAGCTCGCCATCGAAATCATTCTGTCAAATGATGCTGGAGGCTATTGTTACAATCTCGCTATGCCACATTTCTAATTTCAGACACGCAGCAACAATTGCCACCTTGCGCTGTGACATTCATATTTTTATGATCCTAGCAAATGACATATTTCGACAGTATCTCCACTATTTTGCATTTTATCATATTATTCAGCTCTTTTTACTTACCAACATATTTAAATTTCATTGACATTAGTTTATTGTTGGATGGGTTTGTGGTGGTGTGACGTGGATAATGCTACTCGCCTCCGTGATTTGGTTCACAGGTGCCCATTGTGTAACGATAAATGAGTAGCAGTTTTCTGCCTTGTTGTGGCGAAGGGTTAATCACACAGTGCCCGCCGTTATTAAAAAAAAGTTTATTTTTGGGAGAATTATCACTATCTTTGTGATTTTTTCTTAATTTTTAGTAATTAGTGTATTTTATGTGACGGTGTAAGTCATATTGTTTTTCGAAAACTCTCCCATAATATAGTTTTTCACCCAAACAAATGTATATATAAACTTGAATACTTGAAGCAATTTTTGCACTTTACCATTAAGGATATTCTTTGATGGAACTGACAAAAAATGGACTATATTGGACAAATTCTATATAAGAAACGAACTTGATTTATAGACTCATCAAAAAGGATGACAAAGCACTTTACTAAGGCACTGAAGTATGTTAATAAGCCGGCAAATATAACTTAATATATGAAACTATTTTTGTACAAAATTTGAAAAATGCTATGGATCTATGTATGAAAAATGTAATCTTAAAAATGGCCACTATATTTATCTTGTATGTGCAACTGAAACTAACATAAAATGATACCTGACTTTCAAATTACACCCATAGACACTTATGTTTCCATATTTCATTTGAAAAGGTATTACTTGATTTATACCTTTAATCTTTGAGTATACCTTTTAATCAATATTTTCTGTTGAAAATCATCAAAATAAACTTCATTTTGAATATCTAATAAAGCAGTTTTAAATATGAAAATGTTATAAAATTTTTATAAATAAATAATTTGCAATTAAAATCATTAGCCTAAAAATTAAATTTTAATTCAATTAATAAAAATATAATAGAATTTTTTACTTCAATACATTCAGATATCAGAAGTTAGTATAATTTCACTTCATTAGGAAGTAGATGTGCAGAATGGAACCTGAAAATAAAAATACAAATGTGTTTCTGCACATTTCTAGGTAAGTAAAACTCCTCTAGTAAACTATTTAAATTATTTCTACAGAACACATAAGCAGAATATTCTTGCTTTCGGTTCAACAGTTTGTGGATTCGAAACTCTACAATGGTCATTGCAATGGTTCAGAATCCACTTCCACTTTGGCAGAACCATAAGTCCTGGTCTAATTAGCCTTCGTTTGGAAAGAGACTCACGGATTCTTACGAAGCTTTTCCAAATCAAAAGCATTAGTGATTATCGGTAATATGTAATAGTGTCCGACTACTAAGATTTTCACCTTTCAGCACTACACAAGTCAGAAGGGCACCTTATATAATGGGCACCCAGTTGGTGTGCCATCGTATCTCCGAAAGTGGGACTTCGAAATTTCGAAGCGAGGATCAAGCAGAAGATCCCCAGACTTGGTTTGTCATTTTCAGAGGCATCATTTCATATGGAGGACATTGCCACGACAACATATTTAACATGGCCGAGCCGTCATTAGCGAACACGACGGATCTTCGATTGGGATCGGGACTCGAAACCACTATCTTCCAATGACGAGTACGAACGCCCTAGGCATCAAGTCCGCGGCCTATACTCATCGGTAGTATATTCTTTTCTTATTTGCAACAAACAAACGCCTGGGATTGATGCAATTGATGCACATTTAATAATAATAATAATAATAATAATAATAATATATATATATATACCGAGTCAACGTACGTGTCACACTGGGTAAAAAAATAAAATATGGAAATTCACTGAAATGCCAAAAACGTAAACTAAGAAACTAAATTGCTAATATTAGGTTCGGGATAAAGTAATCCATTATTTTTTCGGTAGACGTCTGTAGTGATCGATATCTCGTGAGGTATCTATCAAACAATTTCAGATTTATGCTCGTTGGAAAAGTGACATTTGACACTAAAATATCCTCTTGCGGTTTTTTGTTTGATTAATTCAGTTACGAGTACAAGGTTTTAAAAATGGAAAACAACAAACAGAAAATTCGATACATTTTCGTTTTTCTCTTGTAACGGCGAAAAAGATAGCCGGGTGGCTAATATTGTGAAAAGTGTTTATCGTCCTATATAAGACTGTAACAAACAGTTACGTACAATTTTTGTTTCGTCGATTCCGTTCGGGTATTTTTGATGCTAGAGATGCACCTCGCATGTGGATACAGCATCGTCGAAAATGTCTATAAAATATCAAAAATGATCGAAGTTAACCGCATGTCAGCAGTAGTAACTCGCAAGACCTAAAAATCTACATGAAAGCTGTTTTAAACCTTTTTACAAAGTGAATCCAAAAGAAGTTACATAAAGTTCAAGTAAAAATAATGGATTTCTTTTTCCCTAACCTAATATCATCTGCAAGAGAAATTCCTTAGCTAACACTAAAACACAAAACTAAATTATAAGGGAAATGTTTAAAACATTAATGCTCTGTTATGTATATATATAGAAATTCCCTAAAATGTTCATATATACAAATACTCATTTTGTGTTATTTAGCAGATATTCACAACATTTCTCCTTGTTAGACCCTTTAAACAAAGATTTCCATCATAGAACCCATGCTGCTGAAAATATCAATTTTAAATTCGCAAACTCTCTGTTGGAAATTAATAACAGTTATGACAATATTAAAATTTAACATATTTCAATTATTTATATTATAAATAAACAATGAATACTAAATGTACATATAGTCAGACTTTTAAATTTTCTAGCTAATGTTTCTGATTAGAGAATAATATATTACTCTGCTTTTTCTTCTGTAAATTTCTTTGAATCTAGTTTTATTTTTTAAACATAATTTTAAAAAGAAGCATTATATTTGTCCAATAACAGTAGAATTTTTCCTTTGAGAAATATATGCTTAAAATATTTTTTGAAGACTCTGAAAATCAAGAGAAATATTTAATATACATGCAGTATTTATAATGAATGGTCAAGCACACTCAATTCCGATTTGCAGCTTGAAAAAAAAATATATTTTTAACGTTTAGCAAAGCATTCATTTTTCTTTTCTTTTTTCTTCCACATAATTATTTCGAGTTATTAGTCCACCAGTTTTCAGAGGCCATTCATTCCAGTGGATAACATTTTCCCAATTTTCGGGGAAATGTTTTGTCATTTTAGAAGGTAGTGATATCTATTTTTGTAACGATATTTGTTATTCATCTTTGGCAGCACGAAATGAAGTTTCATAGCTTAAAACAGATTGAATGAAGTGTGACCGTTAGAAAATTTTTTTTAGTTATGAAGTTAAATATTGAAATTGGGATTCTTTTTATCGGCATTCTAAAGCATATTCGACTGAGTGCGCATTGAGGAAATTAAAAATAAATAAATAAATAAATAAAAAATAAAAATAATAATAAATTCGGTGTTGGTTAAAAAAATATTTTTATTTAAATTATTTTACTATAATATGTGAGAAGAAATGACAATCTGACACCGCACATATTATTCCTCTATCTTCGTGCTCGTTCTAATGGTTTTCTGATTGACGATGTACTGGAAAAGACGAAAACAAATTAATGGCAGTCAGCAAAAGCAATACTTTTTCAAAAATCAAGTGCCGTTACGAAAAACTTATGACGTAGAAATATGTGTGGCGTTAAATATCTTTTAGTTTTTTTCTTTTAACCTTCAGCAGTTACACCACAAAATGGGGGTTAGAAAAAAACTGGCCATCTTAAAAGGAAAGAAGGAATATGAAGTTTCTCTGTGCTTTTGAAGCGAGCATAGTTTCAAAATGATGAACCTCGCGGCATAAGAAACTTTAAAATAAAACTGCTTGTTTTAAATTAGGACATTTCCTGACAAAAATTTCATTCTATTCTTTTTAATTGTTCTCACACACGTTTCAACTTAGCAAAAAAAATAAATAAATAAATTCAGTTGACTTGCAGAATATGGAATTTACTATAGATTTTGGAGTCGACGATTCCTGTGTGTTTTTAATGTACAATAAGTTATTTACTTAATTAATGAATTAAGAATCCAATGCTGTCAATACAGTTTAGGAACTAGCTAATCATTTTTAATGAGATATTTTTCTTTATTGCCAAGGGTATAAGAAGCTCTCAAAAACTGTTCAGTGCACAAACTGATGAAAAATATATGAATTATCACATACTACTAAAAAATGTGTGTACACCTATTTATAACTAATGTATTTAACCTTTCTTCTATAAAACACAAATCAGCTGAAAGAAAAAAGAATTAATAGCAGAAAAAGTAATACTATAATTTGAATATAGTATTTCTTTCTCTGTTATTAGTTCTTTTATTCTACATTTATTACAATACAATTTTTAAAAAAATGAAATATTAAAAAAAAAAAGAAGCTTCACGGAGATTTGAATTTGACAGATTATTTTTCCTTATCTCAGTTTAGACTTGTGCGTAAATATTTAAACAAGTGTATTATAATATATATTTTACCTCTTCTATATAATAAATTTTTCTTTTAATTTATTATAAATATATGGCCCACGTTATTTTACAGAACTTATGTAGTTTATAAAGTCTTTTAAACAAGCTATTTAACATTATGTGTAATATATCCATTCACTCATTAAATAATATAAGTGATTGGTAAATTTCACTTTACCAAAATTTTTTGACGACTTTAATCATAAAAGTTTTATCTCCGCTTTCGAATTTAGAGTCCAATTATTTCTTCCCTTTAGAAAATTTAATTTCCTTAATTAAGGAATTAAATAAATTTGCATCTTAAAATATAATTTAAGTTATAAAAGGTATAGTACATTTAATAATGCATAGATTTTTTTAATGAGATTTAGCAGATGTGGAGATCTTACAGTATTCCACGCCAAATGCAGCTCCATTTTAACAAAAAAGCAATATCACGTTAGTTATGGTTGCCAAGCAGACGGAAGGATTAAAAGCAACCCCGTTTTCCTGGAAATAATGTGCGGGACGTATTCCGAGAACTGTTTTCCCGATTTCAGTTAATTTTCTCGGAATAAAATTTATCTGCAAATTATTTTTGTCAGTTTTTTCTATTCAACGATGAAATCAAAATGTGAATATATATATTTTGATGTGGATTTAATGGTTGTTGAGTATTTAATTTAAAATTAATTTTATTTATTTATTAATTTGCTCAGCGTCGTTGATGGATAAAGAGAAAAAACTTATTAGAAATTCATTGAATCCAGACAAGAGAAAATAATGCGCCCCGTGTTACGAAAACCTCTGCATTCATACAATACCCCCAGAAAAAATGCACAACTAAATGAAAGCAAATATTTTACAATTTTAAGTGATTTGGGATATCCTGAATTAAAATAGAGTTTTTTGAACGGATACAGGTTTTAACACCATGCAGTGAATAATCTAACATTTGAAAGCAGTTGTGAGGTTCTTTGAAACATAACCAGTAAATATATTCCACGAGGGCTTAGACATTATTTTGTAAACTGTCCAACAGCCTAAGGCATTTTAATATCTACAGAGATATTGGACCGTATTCACACGTGTCGCAAGACAGAAAAGCCGGAAAATTACCTAGCATCTATTCTGACAGAGAAGCATACAGGTGTCAGAAAGGCGACATCCGCTCCCGGTGTTCAACAGTGGCCAAACCCAGGACCTTTCGCTCTGAGGAGTGGAATCTTGGCCATGGCGGACTCAACAATCTAGACATGTGATTACCAAGGTTTTTTTTTTGCACATTCTTAACGATTTTAAAATTTAGTGGAATTCAAAAAAAATTTAGATTTAGAAGTTGTTTATTTACCTATAAGCTTTTAATGAAAATTGTGAGCTTGATATTTTTTGATAATTTCCTTTATATTTGGTCGTAAAAAGGACAATGCTGCTCTTATATCGTCTTAAACATTTACCAATTTTGATATTTTTTTTCGGTTTTATAAGTTGGTTAATACTGAAAATCTGAATTCTTTAAAAATAACATGTAGACAATTGTAATTGTAGACACTGAGAATACTTGAAATTTCTTCACGTGGGGAAAAGATTTCACTTTATGAAATGTTACTGTTATCGAAAGTAAAAACGGTTATTAACTGTAAAAAATATAGTACTTAACTTTAAAAACAAGCGTAATTTTCTTGACCGTAAACCAACTTTACACTTAATAAAAAAACATTACAATTTTTACTATATACATTTTTGAAATTTGTTGCACATTTTAAGAATTACGTGACACACTTTTGTGTGTCACGTAATTCTTATACTATGACACAGAAATTGAGAATCATTGATCTAGACCTAAAATAGTCGGATTACGTCACTAGCGCCAGTCCCACTAGGATTTTTCGTAAATAATCATACTTTCGTGTCATAAAAAAAGAAAACAATGTTGATTAGACGACCATCAACATCGTCATCCCTATCAATGATTAGAAATATATTACAGTCTGATGAGTCTCGTTCCTATTGGGAGGATGAACGTTTGGAAAAATGTCATGAACCTATGGACCCAACATATCAACAGGGGACTTTCAACTTTCTTAAATACACTGGTGTGCAAAAATTAAGCAAAAATGTAAATTTTAAGCAGATAGTCATGAAATTACATAAAAGGAGTTCTTGCGATCAGTGCAATAAACACGTAATTCAGTAGAAAGGTCAAGCGTATGCAAATATCAGTGACAAAACGTTAGAGGTGGCGTGAGCGTATGCAAAACTCGTGCGCTCAGTTCAAGCCTACAATAAAAGGAAAGAGCAATTAACGACTTTCGTTTCAAGATGAGTGTGTCCATGAAATATGGCTAGGAGAAATCACCTGGACGACTTCGCACGAGGAAGAGGGATTGGAAAACTGGAGGAGGGGCGTAATATGACCAGTGTAGCTGAAGAGTTCGAAATCAACAAAAGTGTCGTTTTGCGGAGTAGAAAAGCCTTCAGAACCACAGGTACATCTGTTCGAGAGGTTGGTGTTGGACACCCCAGGAAAACAACTGTAGTGGATGACCGCTATATCGCACCGCAAGCGAAAAAAAAACCCGAAACCAGACAGCAAGCGCCATTGCTTAGCAACTGTGTACAGCAACGGTATGACAAGTGTCATGGTTTACTGTGACCAGACGCCTTTACAAAGGTGGCCTATTCGCCCGCCGTCCCAAACACTGCATTCCGTTGACAACTCGCCATCGGCAGCACCATTTAGAGTGGTGCAAAGAGCACAAAAACTGGACATCTGATCAATGGAGTCGCGTCCTCTTCACAGATGAGAGTCGTTTCAGTGCCGCAAGCGATTCTCAAAGCCAGTTGATTTAAAGATAGGTTGGGACATGGTTTCATCCCCGTAACATAACGGAAAGAGACCGTTATGGTAGTCTTGGAGTTCTCGTCTGGGGAGACATTATGCTGAAGGAGCGGACTGAGCTCCACGTTTTCGACAGAGGTTCTGTAACCAGAGATTGCTATTGTCAGGAGGTAACCCTTCCCCAAGTGCATCTGTTTCTAGGTGCCACTGGAGCAGAATTCATTTTTATGGATGACACTGCAAGGCCACATTGGACTCATGCTGTTCAGCAGCTACTGGAAAGTGAAGACATCACCCGAATGGATTGGCCAGAATACTCCTCTGATTTAAATCCCATAGAACATGTGTGGGATGCTTTGGGGAGACGCATTGTGGCACGATTGCATCCCCCGGGAAACACGCAGCAACTGAAACAGATGTTGATTGAGGAATAGGCACTATTACCAAGAACTGCTTGACAATCTGGTGCTGAGTATGGGCAGAGGGTGCGAAGCAACCATTGCTGTAAGGGGAGGGCATATCCCATACTAAGGAAAATTTGTTTGTTATTGTTCCTCTTCGACAGATGATCTTGTGCAGGGATACTATGAGTTTAATGAAGCATATTTTTGTTTGGTTCCATACTGTATGCATTCTATTCATTTTTGTGCAACTATGCCTTCTTCATCCTTTAAGTACAAAATGATGTGTCGTATGTCTGAATTTCATGTCCCTCAGATGAATTCTCATGAAGTTATG
Source organism: Latrodectus geometricus (assembly GCA_026290005.1). Lineage (NCBI taxonomy): Eukaryota > Metazoa > Arthropoda > Arachnida > Araneae > Theridiidae > Latrodectus > Latrodectus geometricus. The sequence goes on along the minus strand of JAPDSC010083688.1, from coordinate 8,471 downwards.
GCAGAAAAACCACCTGTTGCTTAAGTTTTGCACACCAGTGTATAGTGATGTATATGAGGTTTGTGCATCTGTCGTAATATGGAGCTTCTAATAAGCATCCTGAAAACGATAAGTCTGTGAGCCATGTTAAGTTCATTATGCTAACACCCTATCTCTTCTCTTACATCTATATATGTCAATTATACATTCCGGCGAGCTTGAACAATTCCAGCAGAACTCCACTGCGGGAGTTGCTTCTCAGTTTAGGGATTACTCTTCTAGTTTCAGTTATTTCATTCGTTCACCAAAATCCTCAGATCTGAACATTGCTGAGCTTATTTTGCAAAGTGCTTCCAAAAAAGATCTCCACCTCCTCACCCTTTTATAGATTTGGCCTTTAGGACTCGTGGAGTGATATAAGACCACCCTGTAGTGGTCTTGTATTTTTCAGAAAATGAAGCAGCATCCCACGGACGATCATTGTGTCGAAAAAAGACTCGCAAACAAGAAGAAATCCTGTAAATACAAGATCATTCCTTTGTATAACGACTGGTAGTTATAAAACTTTGATGAACTATGATAAAACTTCAGTTTGTTAGAGGAACGCTTTACATTAACAAACTGACAATTAAAAGACTTGCATACGTACAGCAATTTTTGAGACATTTAATTTGTTGAAACTGGAAAAAGCGTGGATACAACATTAACCAGAATACATTCATGACCATGCTGTTTATTCATGGAAATCTTGCTGTGCTGTGTTACTGCACTTCTGGGTGCTCGTGGAAGACGTAATGCCTTTATGTAAGCATAATTCCTATTGGTTAGGGTGTTTGACTTAACGTTTAGAGTCTGTTCTAGCTGTTAAAATGCAAGTTTTCTAACTTCGTTTAAATTTAATATGTGTTACAATAAAACTAAATATTTTATAAAATCTATACCCTGTTTGTATAGATTTTATAAAATATTTAGTTTTATTGTAACACATATTATGTATGTAGTAATCCTGTTCTGTAATACTAACTATAAATAATTTTTTGTTAGTTATCAGAGAGAGTATTACTAATTATAATATCAGGAAAATATAATAAAAAATGCAAAGCTATATATTGAATATTTTAAATGAAAAATCAATTCTGGATTTTCATTAGGAATATACGAGACAATATAAATCTTTTAAATTCAGTAGAGAATTTCATAAAAATTTTAAAATAATTCTTGCATAAAACTACGATATTTTTCATAAGGGAAGCTAATTATATTCATTGAAGATTTGTATTTAATTATAAATTGTTGAAATTTTCTTACCTTTAAATAATTTTACATAATTTGAAATCAGTACTCGTCGTTTTTTTCATTTGACTAATTTTTTTTTTAAATTTATTTCCATAAATGCAAATTTTTGCTTGTTTTTTTATTTTAATTCTCCTAGTTATTCGTTTTACAGAATAATATCCGGTATGAACTCGTAAAAATTTAATCAATAGTTGCTTTAAAAATTCTCAATTTCCTTTTCCTTGCGCGAAAATTTTTCTTATATTTTTTTTCTGTTACTGGACAAGCAATCGGACAAGCTGTGGGGTTTCATTTCTATCCTTTCGACAAATGAATCCCATCCAATTCCTTTCCAATTATTTTCAACAAATTTCGATGTTGTGATAGGCAATTTAAGCAACACGAGATCATTTTCTCTGATGTTTTTCTAAAAGTGATGTTTTTATTACTTTTTATTATTTATCTCTCATCATAAAATATATTTCAAATTTATACATGCATTCTTTTTGTAGAAAAGAAGTTTTTTTTTTTTAAAGTTATCTTCTACTGACGGTTTGATTTGACTACTGATGATTATTTTTTACACACGAGTGTTCTTTAGATCGAGACCTAAAGTGGATTCTGAACTGCTACTAACATCAATTCCCAAGGTGGGATTCCAGCCCTCGAACTATTGAACCGAAAGTAAGAGCGCTAATCATTCGGCTGCCAGCTCAGCTTATCTTTGACTGAAGGATACATATTGTGTTTTAGATTCAAAAATATTAATAAATAATTCGAGTACACTCGTGCTTGTACGTTGTAAAGATTTGCGTTTGCATTCGAACTTGTCAAAGTTTCCTTTGTTTTTAATTCTATTCCCTTTTTCCAAATTAACCCAATTAAGCCGAATAATTAATGCTCTTGCTTTCGGTTCAACAGTTGGTGAGTTGCAATTCCACTTTGGGCTTGGATTGTTGTAGTAGTTCGGAATTCATTTAAAGTTCCGGGTCTAAATAGCCCTTGTGTGCAAAAAATGGTCGTTGAGTGACAAACAAATCAATTTTGTTGGTTTGTTTCAGCTGGTGCTCCAATAATAATTATGCTATGGTTAAACTTTCCCCAAGTTATATGGCTCGGAACCTTGATTTGTGATATAGGTAGAATTTCGGAAAAATAATTTGTTATTTTATTTTAAGCAGAGAATCTTGTCAGTAGGTCGAATTTACGGACAGAATCGAAGAAGATCATGTATTAAAAGTATTGTTTAATCAATTGATATCTTTCTCATTGTACTTCTGATTGATACTCATAATTCTTGGATACATCTAAGAATTGAAATTAACATTGTATGTTTTCAAACTTACTCTTTCCATTACATTTAAAAAAGTTGAATTTAAATTTTACTTTTTTCTGTTTTATGATTAACCAATAGGTATTTAATGCAGTTTAATTCAACTTTGTCAGTTTTCGAACATTAGAATACTAATATTCTTTATCTGAATTTTCGTCTTTATACATGTTAAAAATATTTAAACATTTGTATTTTAACTAATTTTGTTAGCGCACTTATAAGAACAAACTATCCTTTATCATTTTCCATTTTGAATAAAACATTTATGTAATTACTAATCTTGTCTTCTTATATCTAATGATTTTGCATAATTACCATTGAATTGAGGTGCTTCAATTTTGTAAGCAATGTTGTTAAAAGAAATTATGATTAATGGCTATAAAAATCAACTTACTTCATTTCATTATATTTCTCACAGAAAACTAAATATTTAAAATTTCCTTATTAAACTTTTTAAATGAGAATACCCGCTTTTTTATTTTAAGTGTTTCCATTTTTTGATGTTGAAAAATTTAATGGACATCATGGAATTTTTCAAAATAAGCTCATTGAGGTAGAATAACACAATATATAAATTTACTTGTATCTGTATGCAATTCAGTTTAAAAATCTTATTTAAATATCGATATTTAACGATTTTTCTTGGAAGATCCTTATTAACAATTTGGAAAGGTAAGCTTAAAAAAATAGAAAGATACGGGGAGGAAAAAAAAAAAAACTTTCTTACGGTGGACGATTGTTTTTATGAACTCGTAGAGAATGGTAAAATAGTTCTTAAAATCGAAATTTCGTAAAATAAAAATAATAACTTAAATTTTAATTTTTTAGTCGTTTTTCCCTTTATAAATAAAGCTGTATTCGAAAAAATTTAGTATGCACTGTATAAGAAATACATGCAAAGGAAATTTATACTTAAAATCAATTTCTACTTTTTTCTTAATAAAAAAAAAAAAGTGCAGCAATTTGTTATGTTATATTTATTTGTTTGTTATGCTGACGGTCGCAGTTACATTTTCTTATTTCATAGCTGAAAGTTCATTTCCATTCTCATTCATTATATTCAAAATCATTTAATCATTCTATACTTCTTACACACAAGTTATATATGAACCTTCTTTCAAAATCTGAAAAGAAATTTCGGACAGCAGTGGTTTATTTGTGGTCTTCACGGGTCTTCCGTCAAGTAGTCAGCTAATTTCTGTTTTTTCAATTACAGCAGTTTATTTAATATAGTTTGTGCATGTCAACATTACCTTGATGTCATTTTTCGGCAACACCATTCCAAACATAGATTGACAAGATCTAGAATACCAATTTCATAGAAGATTCCTAACTACTATGATCCCTCTTGAAGTTATTGACTGAGCTACCACGGGGGTAGCGATTCGTAATTTATAAATGATAGTGGAAGAGATTATTTATGTAATCAAATATACCATATGATGGAAACAAGTAATATATATATATATATATATATATATATATATATATATTAAAATAATGATATTAATTGTAAGAAAATAGAAAAATTTTTTAACTTTTTATATAAATGTATTTAACATAATTTTAAAATTTCTGTAATATTTGATTTTTGTTTCTTTATAAATGAACTTGCTCAGATCTCAAATTTTTGAATATAAATTTTTCCTATCAGTCACATTGCAGTAATTAATTTAATCAAAAACGTACTTGCGATAACACACAAAGTAACTTAAGGACAAAGATATTTTCCTTGACATTTAATTACATTAAATTATTATAATTTTATTTAGAAAAGATGGTAAATATTTTATGCGATTATTTTACATTTTTTGCCTGTCAAGTAAGATTGTATTGTTTCTCTATAAATTTTCGGATGAATGTAAACGGTTTTAAAGAGAATGGTTACACATTTTTCTCTAATATATGCAGTTATTGAAATTACTGTTCTATGAAAGTGGGATAAAGCAAAATATATTGTAAATATACATTCTCAACAATTCCCGAATACTTTATTTGGAGCCGTTAATATTAATTTTAATCAAATGGAACATAAATTTAAACGAAACAGCTCTACATTTTTAAATGAACTGTTATATTTGTATTTAATTCACGATTAGAAAATTACGCATCGGAATCGGTTTACTTTATGTGATTAAACAATGGATTTTAATCATGTTATAAGCATGAACTATAGGAGAATTTAAAATATGTCACCAAAAAGAAAATTTCACAACAATAACAATTCTCAAAAGACAATTTTGAATTAGAGAAATTTATATTGATAAAAGAATGGAAAACTAATTTGAACTATTTGTCAGAAACAGTGTATAAAGTAACATTTATCATTATATATAAATTAAGATGAAATTAGAAGTAAATGAAAATAGGTACATGTGTAATTAAATGCAGTAGATGTTTACTTTTAGGAACTTTTAAGGACCGGTTAAATAGTTTTTAAAATCAGAAGCTCTTAAAATAGTAAACTGAGAGAGAGAGAGAAAATATATTAGTTTGGGGAAAAAGTAATCCATTATTTTTTCGGTAGACGTCTGTAGTGATCGATATCTCGTGAGGTATTTGATCCGAAAACTTAAAGATTTTACAACGACACTATACCAACTTTGCCACTGGAAGATAAATTTTTCATTTCAATATATTCCAGAAAGTCATTTATAAATAAATTTCGTTCAATATTTTAAATTGGAAAACATTCTCTCGCTCACATACACGCATTCCCTCTCTCTCACTAATTTATTTCAAAAACACAAAGTTAAATTTTGAAAGAAAGTAATAAACTCATTTACTCATCAATTCTCATGACATCATCAATAAAAATAAAAAAAAAATTTAAGAATGTAAGAAATATCAGGAGATAGTAACTATTGATGGCAACAGAGGGCACCACTATACAATAATTTATTTTTTCTTCCTTATAAAATTAATTAAATAAATTTAATTAATTAATTAACATTTAAAATAACTGCATTTGAACTGGAGAGTATGAATAAAAAATATTTCATTAATAATAGAAAATTTGGAAGAGATATATATAAATAGTGTAAGCTATTAATAGGAATTAATAAACAACAATTACATATAAAAAATAGAGTACGAATCAGTTAATTGTATCTTACAGCTAACAATAACTAATGATACCTTAAAAGAGCAAAATGGGATGTCAAGTTGACATGAAAATAGAACAAGTTGTTCTGAAAAAAGTGCGCCCATCATGCCCATTAAAGAAGGTTTTCGTTTCCACACATGTCAATATGATTTTTTAACAAGAATGTTTTAATTCATAAAAAATACTCTTGAGTAATGATGTTATCGTTTTCAGCAGGTCAATTCTTACAGCATGCATTATATAAGAAACGAATGCAAAATAAAATTTTAATTTTAAAACATTTCTTACACTTTTGTTTTATTGAAAAAATCAAGCAAAAAAAGTAATCTTTTCTATTCTGCTCTTCAAAACTAGATTTTTAAAAACACATTTTTTTAAAATTTTATTTATTGTTTTTTTGATTTAGCAAAGCATTTTACACCTCGAAAAATTATCCTAATCTTGTTTGCCATGAATCTGTTTTGCAGATGGTCTCAGCACTATATCATTCAAAAAGTCGTGAAATGAAACTTCGCTTAACAATGGGATTCTTTGTCGAAGATCACGAATGAGTAACAGATCAATTTCATTTAAGTCAAATGGTAAATATCTTTAATTTTGTCAGCTACTTTGGTTTCTTTAATGTCTAAATAACTTTCAGATATCATTTTTCCAGCAGCATCATTCAAAGCATGGATTGACAAGCTCATTGCGACTAGAATCAATTCCTTTCTAGGTCGCCTTAAAAAAGTAATTTACGATATTTTGACTTAAAGCTACTGATTATAATACTCATTCGAAAACTATTTACAAGGGCTGGGTAAAAAAATGCATTTGGGTGTGGTAAATTTCCCACGAATTGCTTTGAACAATCCCGTATATAATACAGTAGTAAAAGTATAGTCATGTATTTTTATTATACTTTTACAGTAGTAAAAGTACAGCTAATGTCTGTAATTTAGTTTGAAATGAGAGGATTAATGGAATTGTAGACTATCTTATTTTAATCACTAATCGTACTTTAAAATTTCCATAAAAAGGATTTTTATGAGACGTTTATAATAGAAAGATTAAATTTTGCGAATATTCTTAAAATGATCATAAGTTTATATAGTGAAAAAATGCGAGAGAACAGAGTAAATGAAAAATTTTAAATATAACGGATAAATAATAATAAACACAAAATATAATAATAAATAAAAACGAATCATGTCTTGAGGAATTTTGAATCCAATACTTGTAAATCACACGTGCTGCATAAGTTTCCCATAATTCCGTTTCCTGGGGCTAAAGTTATTGGAAACGAAAACGGACAGAAAAAGAAAGATTGTATGCTGAAAATACTTTTGAAATGAATGCTGAGTAGGTTAAAAAAATTAATCCTGTCTATATTCTTAACAGGTATATTGCATTTATCGCTCAAATAGTACTATCGGTTGAAAACAACATTTTAGAATATGCGAATTTAATTTAAACCAAAATTAAGTATTATTTTTTAATTACATGCAACCTGTTTCATATAATATCTAATTTATTAAATTTTTTTTCTTTTTTTTTACCTAAACATATTGAAAATACTTTCATGAAATGTCAAATTCTTTGATTTTTTTTCGGATTTCAACACGAAACAATTGGTTTACATATATACTTTTTGGTAGTTTCAATTAATTGCCTAAATAATATAAATACATAATAAGGAATACATGATCAAATAATGGGTAGAAATTTTAATAACATGAGCCTTATTCCACATTCAATTCATCTATAATTTTGGATTATATTATAATATTATAAATTTAGGAGTTCTCGATATTGAATAAAGACGGTTATATATAACTTCTGTTAATCGTTAATACATTACGATTTGTGAATTTAAGATTGAAAAACAGTTCATACCTAATGAAACTTATAATTTGAAATATTTTTTAAAAATTTTTTTACACATTATTGCTTTTATCATAAATTTTAAAGTATATAATATGCTAACAATGTAGTACTAAATATACATAACTCCCAAAAAGCAAGATCTATAAGCAGAGCTGTTTACAAAGACATTTTAACACAGATTATTGTGGTGTTATTCCTCCCCGAGATTACATTTATTATGTCCGAAATCTTTTTACGGAACTGTCACTTCCGTAAACAGATTTCGTATATTTGGAATCACTATACATGTGTAATTGATTTTTATTGTATGCATTACCTTCAGTGGATTCACTTACTGAAACAATATTATGAAACATTTTTGCCGGAATCATTCAGAAAACTATTTGGTTGTCTTACATTCGCTAGACATGAAAATTGAATTATTTATCTTACATTTTTTGAAGAATAAAACTGAAACCGTATAAAACAAATCCCTATTCTCGTCAAACTGAAAAATCATGTTAGCACTATATTGCCTATTTCTTTTTAGAAAATTCTTACAATTTAAAAATAGTCCTTCCGATTTTAGAATTCTTACTTTTTGGAGACAGTAAATTCTCATGAAAAAGAAAGCATTTCAAGAAAAAAAAAACTTCTCTTTTACTTTTAAAATTTTATAACTTCAAGTTTTTAAGTGAAAGAAAATACGCAATGATTGTTAGCAAAAATCAAGAGCCATGTGGAAAGTATAAAATTTCACTAAACTTGAAAAATAAAGTGAACTAATAAATTCTTGAAATAGAATTATTATAAAACTAAAAAAAAAAAAAAAAAAAAAAAATAGTCCCTGTTATTTAGTAAATTTGGCAATCATAGAATCATAGAATAAAGCGATTCAAAATATAACCAACAAAAGAAAATCTATTTTTTGTA
>JAPDSC010083685.1:0-15714 GCA_026290005.1 Latrodectus geometricus | reverse complement strand
CCATGCCCATGTCCATGATGTGAGTAATGTGGAATGACTGCTCTTTGACGGGAGACGATGGATGCAGCAGAAATGCCGACCAATACAAGGAGAACCTAAATGAAAAATATTTTATGTGTTTTATTAGTTTTCAAAACTATTATCCAAAACTTTTAAAATGGATTTTAAGTTAATTAAGTATGTAATAAAATTAATAGCCATTTATTAAAAAAACTAATAATGTAAGTTCATATGTCATCATAATTTGTATCTGCCATAAATTTACATAACTGTTTCTTCTTCGCTTGGTCATCTATGAATTTCATATCTTACAAAATTTAACGTATATCATGAATTATTTCATGTAACTTTTGAAATTTAAAACATTTTTCTCAGAGCATTAAGGATAATGCTATCTTTTCACTTTTTTATTAAATTATTTTGTATTTTTTGTTCATCATAGCTAGTTGTTTCAGATAATATTGAGAGCTTTACATATTGGTCAAGAGTATTTTTAAATGTTGATAAGAGTACATTATATAAATTTTCTAATAAAATATATTACTTTAAATCATAAATCTTTTTTTTTCTTTTATTCAATCAGATCCACTTCTTATGAAAAATAAAATGTCATGGTAGTTTTCTTAAAACATTTATTAGAAGTTATATTTCTATCAATATTTTCTATTTGAAACAAACGGGTTTTAATTATTAAGATTTACGAAAATGTTAAAATGTGTGATATTTCAGAAAACTAAATAATATATTTTTTATACTTAAAATATTTGATTACCAATTAGGAATTTCATTTAAGAGATCTAAATTACTTTTAAAGGAATGAACCATTAACAGAATTCTATGCATGAAAAACCTTCAACGTAACTTAAATAGGATTAAATAAAAAATTATCAAAAAATGTAATATATTTTCATTTATGAGATCAACGACAGTAAATTAGTGAATAATTTGATTTCTCATGGATATTATAGACTTACGCCTATATATATATATATTAATAGTTATCTTAAATCCTTAAACTTGTATTATAATAAATTTCATTACATTTTAGCATAAATAGCATTTACAATCGAATTACATCCTATTAGAATTGACTTTAATATTTAATTTTTAAATTAACATTTTAATTAAACTTTAATGTTTCACCTTTTGAAAGTTCTTAAAGAAGACTTTAAAGGAAGGGAATGAAATATTTTGCGATTGCAACATGAATTTCTATATATTAATATAATTTAATGTAACATATATATTCATGATTTTTTCATTCTTCGTTTTATTGAATTAAATATATCTTATCTATTAATGGCAGTTTAAAAAATAAAATTGATTAATAATTTATTATAAAATGCTAAGGAAAGTAATGGATTTTAAGATTTTGCTAAGGAGAACTTACCACCAACTTCATCATCTTGAAAAATAATAATTAATAGTAAATTTCTGTGACAATAGAAAGCTTATTGATAATTTATAGTGACACGAGCTATTTCTGTTCCTTTTATATGGCAGATTCACGCATGAATTGAAAGGTTTTATTTTGTGGAGGGATTATATTTTTATTGTTTGTATTAATGAGAGATAAATTGATCAATAAATGCTGCTATGCTTCGTCAACAGTATGGAACGCAATCAGTTAATATTCATCTTCAAGAATTGCAAAAAAACATATTTTAGCCTTGTATTTAATTTTGATATAATAATATTTCATAGATATTTTAATCCGTAAATTTAAAAATGTGTACTGAATAATTGAGTTCGCTAAGAAAATAATTGTGAAACAAAAATACTCTATTTTATTAAATAATTTAGAAATTAAGCATTTTCCCAAGACATATTTTTTGGGAAAAAAGAAATCAATTATTTTTACGTGAACTTTTTGTAACTTCTTTCAGATTCGCTTTGTAAAAAGGTTTAAAACAGTTTTCATGTAGATTTTAAGGTCTTGCGCGTTACGACTGCTGACATGCGGTTAACTTCGATCATTTTTGATATTTTATAGACATTTTCGACGATTCTGTATCCATATGCGAGGTGCATCTCTAACATCAAAAATACCCGAATGGAATCGACGAAACAAAAATTGTACGTTCTGGTTGTTACAGTCTTATATAGGACGATAAACACCTTTCACAATTTTAGCCACCCGGCTATCTTTTTCGCCGTTACAGGAGACAAACGAAAATGTATCGAATTTTCTGTTTGTTGTCTTCCATTTTTAAAACCTCGTGCTCGTAACTGAATTAATCAGACAAAAAACGGCAAGAGGATATTTTAGTGTCAAATGTCACCTTTCCAACGAGCATAAATCTGAAATTGTTTGATAGATACCTCATGAGATAGCGATCACTACAGACGTCTACCGAAAAAATAATGGATTACTTTTTCCCCAACCTAATATTATGATTAAAAGTTATTTGGGGGAGAAAATACTAGTTTACGTAACTATCATACTACACCTTCATGATAACCTAAATGATATAATCTATGATATTCAATTCCAACATTTTTCATTAAGTAATTAATATACAGTGTATAATTTTTTGACATAACTGCACTACTTATAAGGACTGGAATATGTCAGCGTATTAAAAAATTTTATTTGAAGAGTAATTTCGTTCCTATTTATATAATATTATTAGCAAAAAAAAAAAAAAAAAAAAAAAAAAAAAAAAAAAAAAAAAAAAATTATTTCAAGCGTATTTTTTAAATTAAATGTAATTTTGACATTAAACATAATATTTATAGATATATAATATAAATAAATACACAGAATTCTTTGAATGCTTACTTTATATCATTATTTTGACTTCAAAATGAATTGAAGGTTTAAAATGTTTTTATCGGCATTAATGAATATAAATTAATTTCGTATGTTATTACTTATAATTATTTATGATTGAGAAATTGAAACAAAAAATTTTATTTCATTTTCAGAAATTGCTCTTCTTTAAATTCATGCCCGAATTGATTATATATAATGAAGTTCAGTGTTATTTAAATCTGAGTAATTAATATTGCATATCCAATTACATTTTAAAGTTTTTCTGTAATTTTATCTCAAATTCAGCTCTTTCTGCAGTTTTGATACGACGTGTGTTAATATGGAAATTTATGACTCTTATATCATGTCATTTTAGTTAGTTTCAGAAAAATAGAAATAATGATAACTTGCAAACTGGTATCCAATTTTACAATTGCTTGGTACTCTACGCGAATTTTTTCCTAATACAGTGCATGTTGAAATAATAATTTCCATTAATAAAAGATAGCTTTATTGTGTTCAAAATACTATTTTATTCAAATGCTTACTACTACTAGTCTAATGCTTACTACTACTACTACTCTCCTATTGAAACATGCAGAATGGTCCGGCAGTTGTTCTCTGATTGGAAAGAAATTGTTTTTCAAGCAGTAGTCAATAAGCTACAATATTTAAACAATTGTTTACAAATACTATAGAAATTTTTTTTACGATCGAATCAGACTTAAAACAACATGGAATCATCATCAGCTTCTTCCAGCCACAATATATCTGTATCGTTACTCAGTTCATGCCCATAATATTGCCAACCATACGGACTATCGAAATTAATTTTTTTATTATTGAATATGTATTATGATGCGTTTTGTCTTTCCAGGTGATCCTTTCTTTGCGAATTTCATTAGTTCTTCTTTATTCTTTATAATAAAGATTAGAGCTACTTCTTTACTTCTTGGAAATTTCTAACTTTTTTTACCTTTCTATGGACTGGCGATTTTGATATTTTTGAATATTTTATTATTTAACAATATTGGGTCAGTTTGTATATCCATATTATATCTCGTTTATACAGCCCATGTAGAGATGACTTCTTTGGCAGCCGCCGAGATTTTATTAAGTCACAAAAAATTGCATACAAGAATATATATTTTAAAATGCTGATAAAAAAAGTAAATAACTTTTTTTTTTCAAAATCGCAATTTTTCACCAAAAACGAAGTACACGTTTTGATTGGAAACTATTAACATATCATGAAAGATTGAAACTGACCCACTAGTTCCATAAGAAGGCAAATTTATAAAATGCGAATTTGTCTATTTTTCAAATAAAAATGTCAGCTTTATTTATAACAAATGGAAATATATGTAAAAAAGATATTGTAAATGTTTTTTTTAACAGAGCACTCGTTTTCATAATATGTAATAAAATATTTTAACAAAAATAGGAATGAAGTTGAATTAATTTCCTAATCGATAATTTTTGTCATACAAAATAAATCATATACTACTATATTAATAATTTTCATACAACAATAAAAATGTAAAGCTCATTTTATATTCTAATCTTAACCTATTTTAAGAAAAAAGAATTCGTTAAGCATGGGATATATTTTAACAAAATGTTCACCAATCCTAATTTAAATCAAAATCTTAGAAATCTTCTGAACCAACTAATTGTTTATGCTTTATATGAAAAGAAAATGCGAATAAAAAGTAACACGAAATATTAAGTTTCTTTTGAAGTAAAACTTGTAAATTGTACCAAACAAAATGTAGTTTTAATAAATACGATTACCGTTCTTACAAAACTATACAAAAGCAGTCAAATTTCAGAAAAAGCAAATTACATAGTTTGAAATAAAAATATTACTTTTAAATAGTTGCATTACTAAATGACTTATGATTTTATATTTGAATTTTTATCAATTAGTTTCAGAACAGTTCTAATAACTTAAAAATTGAATCCGGGAATTTTGAGCCTTCGTATCGGACACACACGTTTCACACACAGACATTTGTTTTTAAATAAATTGAATCCATGGTGTGAAACGTGCGATGTTCCATATACTGTTTCTCATATTTTAATCTCATGTCCTGTTTTTAACGTTTACCGTTTTAAATTCTTTTCAACTGACCTTTTAACCATGTAAGATTTAGTGGAGGAGTCACCCCACCGAAACCTTTTTGCCTTTTAAAGGGAAATTGGTTTCCTTACTTTTATTTAAATTGTATTATTGTTCATTTTACTTATATTTTTCCAGATTTTAATGTAAATTTATACATTTATTTTTGTAACTTTTTACATAACTTTTAATGTTGAGTTTGGGTTTTCTTTAAAACTTATATATTTTCTTTAAAGCTTAATTCTTGGGGCAGCTTGTCCTCTTTTGGACCTTGCGCCACAAAACCTAACCAACCGGGAATTTTGAACAATGAATAGACGGGGATTTACTATCAAATTGTGAAGTATTTACAACGTAAATACTGTGATATATTGTAATGAAACTGGACTATTTTATTTATAATGTAACTTTAGTTAAGAAGTTGTAATTTAATAGGTATATATATTATCATGAATCATGTGTGATTCAATCTTAGATCATTGTAAAACATTATAATTTTACTACAAAAAACGATATTATTTCATTATTCCGCAGCAATCGATCTCCGAAACAATTGTTATCCAGTTTCCATCAAAAATAAATTTTATCAATGCATGTTTTTAGTAACTAAAATAGTTATTTAGTTTATAAAATGTCTGTACTATTTTTTATTAGTTTTAAAAAATGTAAACATTTTTAAGCGATGCAGATTCAAAATACTGCTTTTACATAATATTTACGACAATATTTTCTTCCCCGTCAGGATGATTATGTATAATGGAATTATACTCCCAGAAACTTTCTTATGTCTAAATTCACCATGCATTTATTTTCAACGTTGTGTGAATGTTTTCTTAAAAAACAAAAGTTTCTAGTTAAAGATAAGTAAGTTACTGGGAACTTTTGGGAGCATAAATCAACTAGAATTTTGTTCCATGTAATTGATGATGCATAGAAACTATTTACCGTTGTGTAAATCAAATATTTTTCCTTTACACAAATCAATAACCAATAAATCATGCGTGAATCACTTATAGAAAGCCACAGAAATTGTGCGTAAAATATTAAAAAAAAAAAAAAAAAAAAACAATCTAATTTTTACAATTATCAAAGTTGATATCGAGAAATATGAAGTTTTCTAGGTGAAACATTTCATTTTTATGTCACGAGCGTATTTTTGGCAAACTTCAAGAACACGAGCAAATGTTTTTTTATTGATTTCTTAGAGTATTGATTAATAAATATTGGAGACACATTTAGTTTACGGACACGTAAGAATTAAAATGAAGCTTATTTGTATGGTTTATAATCATTATCTGATGACATAACCACAAAGTACTAGCTTTCTATCGTGTACTATAATTTATAACATGTATGTTTAAATGATTATATTCTAATGAAGCTATTTCATTAAGAAATATCATAAATTATCCATATTTCAAAAACTTAAAAAAACTAATCATTTTCCATGGAAATTTTTCAATTAATTTAAATTTTTTTATTATTAACTAATCTGAAAAATTGAGCTTAATTCTGTCATATTATGTGCAATAGACAACCACAATTTCGTTCTTGGATGTTATGGAGATGGATGATACTAGTTCTTCTTTCTGAATGTTCTGTACGTTTAGAAGTTTTCCATATTTTTGACTTGTGAATACGGCATTCTATCTATGGCCTTATGACAATCTGCAATTGTTAGGTTACTTACAAAGTAATGTGAAATTTTCAGCAACTGAAGCTTTTTTTTTTCTTTAAATACATCTTTTTTTTTTTACACAACTAAGAAAAAGTTTGAAATATGCATAAAATTTTCTTATTCAATGCACACATTTTGTAGATTAATTAATATTTTTTCTGTATTTCACTTAAATTTTCCATTTACATAATACAATGATTTATTTAATGTATAATTTTGTTTATTATAAAATTTTAGAATGCAGTAAATTATATTAGTTTGGGAAAAAAAGACATCTATTATTTTTACGTGAACTTTATGCAACTTCTTTTGGATTCACTTTGTAAAAAGGTTTAAAACAGCTTTCATGTAGATTTTTAGGTCTTGCGCGTTACGACTGCTGACATGCGGTTAACTTCGATCATTTTTTATACTTGATAGACATTTTCGACGATGCTGTATCCTCATGCGAGGTGCATCTCTAACATCAAAAATACCCGAACGGAATCGACGAAACAAAAATTGTACGTAACTGGTTGTTACAGTCTTATATAGGACGATAAACACCTTTCACAATTTTAGCCACCCGGCTATCTTTTTCGCCGTTACAAGAGAAAAAAGAAAATGTATCGAATTTTCTGTTTGTTGTCTTCCATTTTTAAAACCTTGTACTCGTAACTGAATAAATCAAACAAAAAACGGCAAGAGGATATTTTAGTGTCAAATGTCACCTTTCCAACGAGCATAAATCTGAAATTGTTTGATAGATACCTCACGAGATAGCGATCACTACAGACGTCTACCGAAAAAATAATGTATTACTTTTTCCCCAACCAAATATAAATTCTGGTTAGTGTACACAAAAACTTAAATATTTTAACAGACTACATTAATAAGAATCGACAACAAATATTTTTCGATATCCTTCTATATTCTTTATTTCTATAAACAGGAGTTCTAGTATTGGGAAGTTTAAAAGGCAGATAAAAGAAAAATCATTGCAAGTGTTAAATTCTTCAAGAGTGAAAACGATTGATATTTTTGTGTATCTAATACAAAAAAATAAATATATCTTTATCCATTACACACAGATATTAATTGTTCCATCTTATGTTTAAGAATTTGTTCACAGTTTTTAAATATTAAATCTTTTTACTCAACATTTAATAAACAATAACTAATTTTTGAAATCGTAATTATGTACTTAAATAATTCTAAAATTACACTGTGTTCAATTTTATACAAAATAACAAATTTGATATAGCCCCAGTACGAATTACAAAAAGAACATTCATTTACAACATTTGCATATACTTTAATATTGCATATATTTAGTAGTAGAAGAAAGGTAAAAATATATTTTTTATGTGACTACTGTAACATATCTTGACAAATATCATCTTGTATTTTTGAATATCATATTGGAAACATATGAGCTTCATTTGAAAAAAATACATTTAAAAAATAATACATAAGAATACAATACATTTAATTATGAATTAACAAATAACTTCACTAGGAGCATTTGCCCAGCAGAAATCAAAAAATAGTGCTAACTCTTATTTTCTTAATAATTTTCAAAACATTAAAAGAACAAAAATTTTTACAAGAATCAAATTGCTCTAAATGAAGATTTTTTATATCTAATATTAGATCAAGTCTAATATTACAGATGTTCTAATGATTTTATACCAAATATTTTTATGAAGATGAAAAAAAAAATAAATGATTAATCAAAGCACATTTTTAAATTAGTAACTAAATAGTGAGAAAATTGCAATATTTATTATTATTTAATACCTTAACTTTTCTGGAAATAATAGATGTATATTTACTTTCTTAAAATTGTAAACAAAATAATTAGAATAATAATTACATAGTTTTTTTTTATAAGCTATGACATCTTTTTTCGGGTGTTTTTTGAACTAGTTAGCACTTCTGAGGCTGTTTCACATCAAAGAACTGTCATTCCTCACACCCAAGGACATAGAATCAGTTTCAAATACTTAGATAAAGTAGAAGTCCCAGATGATTATGAACAAAATTATGGTGAAAGACATGGCTATGATTATAATCCTTATTATATAGACTATAGAATGGGATATGATACTTGATTTGATAATAGATACAGAGATTATAGTTTGGAATATGAATGGACATATTCAAAACTCTATATTACACAAGTATTGGAATATAAATTTGTTTAAGAAAACGAGAAATTGTCAATGCAAATATTTCAGTGGAATAATGTCTGTAATTAAAATATATACTGTAATATACAGCACATGACTATTCTAGAAACAACTTTATTAAAGTAAAATTGTAAAAAGATGTCAAAACAAATATAAAATTTCATAAAACATAAATAAGAATGTTTAGACAATTAGAGTAATAAGTTCATTAAGACAAAAAATTGATTTTTTTCAATATTATTATATAAGTAAAACTGTACTCTTTTTTATGGTTATTTGTTTTATGAAATTTTTTTCTTAACTATTATCAAATATTCCATGTTTGTAATTTTTTCTCAGATATTTTATATTGCTTCCTTTAAGATCGCATTTTTCATAAAAATTTAAGTCCTCATCTATGAAGCTCAATGCAAAGAATTGGGCACCTAATACTAACAAATTTCAATTTTTAACTATAAATCAAAAATTACATAACTATTTGAAATATTTCATTATACATCTGAAGAATATTAATATACGCTTGTCTTTACACTGCCAATGTTTAATTTCATATTTTGCTGTTCATTATGGGGATTCCTTTTGAATTCAACCCCAGCTGGTCTAAATGATTTGTGTTCCATAATTCAGTTCAAAAATTTTAATTCAACTCCCAGCTTAAGAATGAATGTTTAGTGGTTTGGGACTTTTTTAAATTGCAGGTATTTATTTAATACTTGATGCAAAAAGTGACTAAAACAACAGATGAATTAACATTCCAAATTTCATTTGAAACAAAGTCATTTTTCGTTTATAACAAACATCAAGTGCCATAGAAATTCAGTTTCTGGATAAAATATATGTCCTGAAGTAATTATAGCATATTTCGTAGCATTATTGATAAGTTTCTTCTCAAGAGGCTTGATCGATTCATTCGTTCATTTAAAACACCAGACAGAAAATCTTGTAGATGATTAAATAAAAAGTTGAAACACTAAGAATATGTATTTACTTGATATTATGGTCAATCCAGAAGAAAAATACTGGTCCTACGATACTTGTATCATTCAATTATTTATGCAACAATCTAAGTAAAATATCATACAATTTAAAATTTTTTTTAACAGTAATAAAAATTCTGACTGCTAAGCTTTATAGAAATCTTGTTAAAATAGATATCAATGTTTAAATTTCTATTGTGCATTGAAACTCAAACATTTCAAAATGTAATTTTAGAAACACTTTCATATAAATTGATTCAACTAGCTTTTATCATTGAGAATATCATTCATTTTTACAGTAAACCCATTAAATACAATCAATTTTTTAAACTATGAACAATAGTTGACTAATTTTTTGCAAGGTATGTAATTGATATAAAATACTATTAGGAACTATAATATATTTCATTCTATCTTTGAAAATATATTTATATAAATAAATATATATTAAATAGAAAATATATATAAATTTACTAACAGCTGATGCTAGTTGTAAACTGGCGAGTAATTGAAATTGGTATTTGATCATTAACACAATAAATTGTAAGCAAAATTTATTGTACATGAATATATATGGAATTCAGACACCCTCAAACTGTTATAAAATAAATTTATTTCAAATTACAAAAATTAAAAGTACAGAGCAATATCATAAATTCACAGGTATGAATAAACATGATAATTAATAAAAATGATTTAAATTTGTTCCTAAATAGTTTTGAATTTATTTGTACATCACAATTGAGAGTTTATAGATTCTTGAATAAAAGTTTATACATCTAAACTGCAGGG
Source organism: Latrodectus geometricus (assembly GCA_026290005.1). Lineage (NCBI taxonomy): Eukaryota > Metazoa > Arthropoda > Arachnida > Araneae > Theridiidae > Latrodectus > Latrodectus geometricus. Next base: position 5,219 of record JAPDSC010083685.1, on the reverse strand, counting down.
TAAACAGCATGAGTAGCAATGCCACACTGATTATGGACATTGCGAGCCATTAAAACAAAACCATCCATACCCCAATCGGTACCCCAACTGCAAAACAAAAATAATGAAATTTCAGTAAAACATTTTACATAAAATTGTACAAGTTAAATCATTTATAAAAAATTAAAACAAATTAGTGTACATTCCATTTTTAAATGGAAATGTTTTAATAATCTTTAACATACATTTATTTCACTAAAACTAATATCTGAATAAGTAATATACTGTAAAGAAATAAAATTACAGACATTTAAAAATCAAAATAAAAAGTAGCACAAAATAATCCTACTTGCTACACATAAACAATTTTACTTTTAATTGCGTTAGTTATTCAACTTTTTCTTAGTATTACTAATATCATGAATTGCAAAAATTACATGCAATAGATTTTTGGAAAATTGAAAGAAATTTTTTAATAGGGAAAAATGAATGTGATCATTTTATGATAAAAAAGACTGTGATCATTTTTGTATTAAGATATATGCTTGCTTGTTGTTTAAAAAGAAAAAAAGCTGCACATTTTCATAATATGCAATAAACAATTTTCTTAATAGTCAATTACTTAGAATAGTAACTTAAGTCCCATGTGAATATACATAAGATATGCAACTAAAAAAGGTTTAATGCTATTTTCCTGCTTTCAGAAGTTTTTAAAAATATAGTATATTGAAAATTAAAATTTCTATTTTTATTTGCAGAATCTTAATTACAATGAAATGCACAAAATCATTCATAGTTGTATTGCGTATTCCATGTTAAAAATGTAAATGATTGCAAGAAAAACTTTAAAAAAAGGAAAAAATTTAAAACAAGAAATTTTACTTTTTTTTATTTGAATATTTAAGTTGATTTTTCTTAGGACATTTAATTAAAAAGAATCATAAATAAATTTAAGAGAAAATTTATTGTTTTTATATCTTTTCTATTAGCTCATAAAGTTTTGCTAAATATTATATGTGTTTGTGAAATCAATTTTGTTTAAGTATTATAAGAAATATTTATTTAAAATATCATTTTGTTAAGATTTTGTTTTCTTAATATTTTTTAAAGAATACTCTATTTGGAAGTTTTAAGTTGGATATTACTGAGTGAATTTATTTGCAATTGTACTGGTACTTTATCATAAACTTTTTAACATATTAAAATAATTATGCTAGCTATATATTTGATTCTAACTAATAGTATTACCCCTGATTAAGTTAAGCAATTAATGGAATACCTGTTCTTCACAATCCAATAATCTGTCCCATTTTGGGAGCCATAACCAACAACTAAAACTGCATGATCTAAATCAATTGATGAGCAAGTTGTATCATAAAATATACCATTTCTGGAAAAATAACATTTTATTAAAAATTGAAACTGATGCATACATTCCTTAATAAAGTACCTTACAACTTGAAAATTACTCTCTTTATTTTCACTCATAAATTTAACACAAAATAAAGGTTTAAAAAAACGAATAATAACTAAGTTTTTTTTAACATTAAGATATATTGACTTTCAAAGACAAAAATCATAACATATGCAGAAACGTCTGTTGATTTTTATCATTATGTACCAATATTACTTTAAAATTTTGCTTTCATTACACAATAAGAAAATATTCAAATAGCAACAATGTAAAAATTAAAATATTAAAAATTTAAGAAAATTGAAAAAGGTAAAAGAAAAATATAATATTATTGTTAGGGTTTAGAAAATGTTTTCTTTAAAATAAAGACGTTTTTATATATTTAGTCAAATTATTTTTAAATTATGAATTAAAATTTTAAGATTCAATGACAATCATTAGAATTCAATAACAACTTGCCATTTGGATACTTAAAATTACTCAAATCTAATATTTTTGAATTACTAAATATTTTTGAAGAAATTTGATAAATTTTATTTTGTTAGTATTATAAATTATAATTCAATATAAAATATTTTCAAAAAGTATAAAATATTTTTAAAAAGTACAGAAAGCACTCGTTATTCAAGCCTTCTAATCTATAGACACTCATGATTTTGTAAATTAATCACTATCAATTAGAAGCAACCATAATTTTAATTTCAATATCTAAACTAAAAACTTTGAAAAACCTTTCTATAAAATCCTCATAGCCCTTTTTCATTTACAATTATTTTTTTAATTTTATGGTTGAGAAACTCAAATTCACATTTTTATTGTAAATCTTTTGAAATGGGAATTTATGTACTGCTGAGACATTGAAATTCCAGATATTTTAAGAAATTTAACTCCTGTCCTACAACACATGCAAGAGTAAAATCAATAGTTTCAACTGCAAGTAATTCAATTTTTTCTAATATTAATTTTTGAGAAGAGAGTTTAGTAAAAAAATAGAGATCTAATACTTATTTTTCTATTTTATAAATTATTTTATCAGTTCATACGAGTATGTAAAAATAAGAATCTACTGTATTTTTAATGTATATCAATCAGAATATTAAATACGAAAACATTTTTTAATTACTTATAATGCAGAAAGTCATCTGTAACATCTATTGCAACTGAAACAGGACCAATATTAGCAACAACCGATTGTAGATCTGATTCACTCTTAGATTTAATTCTGTAATAGTGAGTACAATTTGCACCAACACCATTTCTCTTGAATTTACAATGACCGTCCTTAAAAAAGAAAAAAAAAAAAAAAAAAACATTACATGAGAAAGTTAAAGGTAAACATTTTCAAAATTAAAATCATTAGAAAATCTTACAAGGAAAGCTTTTATCTCTCTTTAAATATATATTGATCAAAATGGATATCTTTTGAGATTAGTTTTAACCTTTTGAAACAAGATACTTAAAAAAGAGACTTTATCTCATTGAAACAAGTATAAGACAATGTACAGAAATATACAGAATTACTTTGTAGGTGTGGCCGTTCATGATTTTTCTAAAAGAGGACCAAAATCTAATAAAAAAGTAATTCTTCACCAATACTTTTTGTGAACAACTCACCATACACATTCATATTCATTGAACTGCAACAACTTGTGTAATAATTAAACTCATATGCTTTCATGCATTTTTTTCATATTTTCAGCAATGGAATTAGTGATATTTGGCTTGAAAAATGCTGTCTATCAATAAAATCAAAAGTTCCAATGTTTTTTTACAAAATAATAAGATTACTTATGGTAATAACCTTTGCAATACTTGCCTTTAATATGTATTGTTGATAAATATGCTTAATTTAATCAAATTACAGGATATTGGGTTTATTTATTATAATATTATATCCTCCTCTACCTTCCATTACATAATAATATAAATAACGAAAAAAGAAGCCTAAAATTTATAAAAGCCTCACTGGAAAAATGATTAAACTTGTGAGCTCTAGTGTAGTCACTTATTTAAATATTTTATTTACTGAAGAAACTTCTGTAAATGCAATAAAACTAATCAACAACTTTTATTCAGTATAAAATTTATGTAGGAGATTAATAGGACATTACCATGAAAAGAATAATATGTACAATTTAAATTTTCTTTCCAAAAAAAAAATGTTTTTTTAAAATTATTTTTACAAGTTTATATTAATATATTTTTCTAATAATAACAAATTATTTTATTAAACAATAACTATAAACAAGTCCTCTAATTTATATTAACTTTTTTTATTTGCATTTCAGGATTAAAACATATTTTAATGAAATAAATTATTATAAAAGAAAAGAAAATTTATTCAATTAATAATGTTGATAAACAAGAAATCTTCAAGTCAAGAAAGCATTAATTGTTGGTTATGATTAAGCATGTGTAGAAAAGTGTTTTGTAGAAATCAAAGATATTATGAGCATAAAAATCTGTTACATAATTGAAATAAACAAAAACTTTACTTTTAAACTTTAACTTATTTATAAATTATGACATGTAATAATAAAATCTTTGTTTAAAGTTTTATTTACCCGGCCTTTATATTTATAAGCATATTCTGTATCTATACCCTGATTATCTATGACATATTGAAAAGCAAATTCCATCCATCCTCCATTACAACCTTGATTACCTGATGAGGAATATAAAGATGTTAAGTATAAGCAGATAGCATAAATTATACAAGAAAAATTGTTATATATAATGAATTTAAAAAAAAGAATGAGTATTCCTCACAATTACAATTTAATGTTAAATGAAACATTAACAAATTAATAAATAAGATCTAGCAAGATATGGGTTTAATGTAGATATAATTTAACATTACAGCAATTTTTACCTTGTTTCCATGAACAATCCACAAGATTTTGCTCACTAAGAATGATTAAATTTCCTGTTTTAGCTTTGTTTAAGGCTTCAAGTGATCCAGTGGAAGAAAATGCCCAACAAGATCCACAGTCACCCTGTTAAAAAGTTCCAGTAATTACTTAACTGGAAAACTCAGAAGTAAAATAAAAAATAATATTTAATTCTATATTAAAATTAAATATCAAGCAATTCAATTTGAAAATTTCACTTATTTTTTTTTTAGGACTTTTGCAATTTCTTCACTTTTAACCAACAGTAGATTCAAACCTATGAACTGTTTAACCAAAGGCCAGTATAACATTTTCAAAGAACCAGGCAACTATAGATGTATTTATCACATAATTTATATTTGCATTTAATAAGTTTTTGAAAGGTCTACAGACTAGAAAAATATATGATAAAATGCAGCAAGCTGGTTTACCATGTTGGAATGGATTCATATGATATTATGCAATTGTGTGCATACACAAAATTTGTTTTGTGTGCTACTAACCCTGAAGCATTTGATTATTAATTTGCTTTTATTTAGTTACAATTTGAGATTCTTCTTCAGTAGTGCTGATGATTCTGGAGAAGTGATTATGTGAGTCATTTTTATTTTGTTTTTTAATTAATATTTCTGTTTTATATAATATTTTTATAAATTCAGAATTATTTGCAGTAATTTCATATATTTGTACTTAGTTCAGAATAGTAAAGTTGACTGATTGGAGTTTTTTTGTCTATTTACATTATAGATTTATTTTTATTGCTCAGTTTAAGATTCCAAGGAAAGATTCCACTAGATCGAGTTTCTTTTAAGGTAGCTGCTACTGCTTTGTTAATTAAAATTTTCATATAAATGCATTTTAATTTAAGTTATAGATTTAGCTCTATGGCTGGGTTCAATGCAATTTGAGATTGCACTACACTGATGTGTGTGTGT
>JAPDSC010083676.1:0-22542 GCA_026290005.1 Latrodectus geometricus | reverse complement strand
AACACACACATTATATATATATATATATATATATATAATGTGTGTGTTTGAAGTCTAATCCCAAATGCACATTTTGATAAGTGTGCATTTTGTTTTGATAAAATGAGGAAATATTAAAAATAGAAACGCACTATTTTCAAGCAAATTTATATAATTTTATAGAGTGCAAAAAACTTGAAATTAAATCTGATAACGAAAAAAATAACGTCAAAATGGAAAGTTCAATATTGTTTGCTAAACTTGACTATGCAGAAAATTATGGATATATTTTATTTTTTTATATTAATTAAAATCTGAAGTATTTTCTTTTAGTATTTAGCAACTAAATATGATATCATTTCATAAAATTATTTTCATCTTATTTAAATTCTAAAGTGAAACTAAATCTAAGAATCTTTATTATTGATTTTAGTTAAAAAAATTTATTTTAAGACGAAAATTAAATGAATAAACAATTTAAATATGAAGATGAATATTAATGTAAGGACTTTTCATTAATTTAAACTGAAAAGAAGTTAATTTTATCAAAAATGTTAATTTTATCAACATTATATAAATATTTTATCATCATCAACTAGATTCGTAGTACATAGACCAGTACTTCTGGGTTGGCCATATGCTTCAACAATATGAAAGAATCATCAATGAATTATTAACAAAAAACTGAAATTTATTCATTAGCGATCGATAGCAAGTGTTTAATAAACACACATATTTTTATATTTCCTGGTAATATATGTATGTTTAAAATATTTAAATTACTTAATACTTCACTTTTCAAAGCATGACGACAAAAGCTCAAAACTTTGTAAGAGAGTGGAGCAGATCCATAGAAAATAAGTCTTATTTTACTTCCCAAGCTGTCAGAAATCACTTTGTAGACTCGTGGATCATACATAACTGTACTATTATATTCAGAGCTGAAAAATATAAAAATAATATAGGTAATAATGGATGAACGGCTCCTTATTATTTATATTATGGGGGGAAATATCCACGTAAGAGAAGTAAGAAGTATCCAAAAAAGTATAAGTATCCAGGCAAGATGCTTATACTTCAAGTATAGAAGGTCACTCCCAGGGCACAAATTTGAAGTTCTGCCCTCGAGATGGGAAAGGTGACTCAGCCTGTCACCTCTTTGGTGGATCAAAAGAACTGTGTACAAAGCATGCTTGGGAACTAAATATTGGGGGTTTCACGTTAGGCTGACTACCTAATCGAAACATATGCTTTGCACTCCAGGGCCCTCGGTCAAGAAAATTGATATGGACACTGCAGACTTTAGTTCTACGGGGTTACCGTGCTACTGAGTTTAGTATCACATAAGGGTGATTGAAAGGGTTGATGTAAAAATAAGCTTTATTGTTCTAGAAAGTATTCAAAATAAGAGATTTAAAATAAATAATAGTTAAAATATGCACTCGACTTGTAGAGAGGAAAACAAATAAAGTTGAAGCCAACCCATGGTACATGTGCTAGAGTGACAAGGCAGTTTCCTTAGTGGTACTGAAAGACTTAGGAAGTTTACAAAGTTTTGAAAAGTTATGTTTTTTATCTCAATACATCCAACTTGTAGCTTTCTTATCGCGTTGAACAGTTTCCAAATTCAATCAATTACAGATAAACTAGGTCAATCAATCACTGTTACAAGATGATCACACCAAATGGATAAGAGCGACATTAATTCGATTCAAATTTAGGCAAATCAAAAAACGAACAAAGACACCCTTGACAGATATAAAAGTTAAATAAACTATATCTGAAAGAAATCATTCAACCCTTTTCCATTCTCGAGCAAAAATGAGTGCAACATTCTAGCCCAGTTGATTTTATCTGCTACGCAAGACTTCAAGCTTCTTCTTGCGCATCAGTCTTTTGCATCATTAGCACAATTTTTCTATTATAGAATGTACTTTATAGAGTTAATGATCCCTTTAACTACACTGGTTAACGTAAATTAAAGAAAAATCCAAAAAATGATCATAATGCAAAAAGTTATGCATTGAACTTACTGAAACTTAAACACATTATACAAAAAACATGAAAGTACAAAATACCATAAAAAGAAATCACCAGACAATTATGATGTTATAAAAATTAGCACATGTATACAATAAATAAATGGGAGTACACGTTTGGTATAGGAAAAGTACCTTTAATCTGGGGTATGACACTCCCGAGAAGTAATGCAGCACATAAGTGATGCGTGATGGCCTCAATTATGCGGTCAAATAATTGGTATTGTGGCCATTGCTCTTCCAAAGCAGTTGAAGCGTTTCTAGGGTCATAGAAAGGGGATTGAGAGAAGTTATATTTATTCCTAGAGCGTCTAAAACGTACACGAATGGATTAAGGTCCGGTGATCGAGCTGGCCACAGAATGTATTCAATTGTTTCTTGCTCAAGACAAACACTTACGATGCGAGCCCTATAATAATTTGCATACTTATTCTCACTTCATTCAATGGCAACGGGAAAATGACATAAACTTCCTGGTTTATCTTGTAATTTTAAAGTTATGTCAAAAAGAAGCTGTTTTGCAATACTTAAAAATTCTTTTAGTATCCTTTCAAACTTAAGTTGAAACTGTAAAATTTTCCATTTAAAAAAAAAGTAAAAATTTAAATATAACTTTTTTGTATTTTTATATGCACTAAATATACTATGATTTCTAGAAAAAAAAAGGTTGGATTTATAGCGTAAACACCGTACAAAATTAAATTCAGAATCTTATCTCCATGAACAACATAATTGTGAGTTCTTGACTTATGTCACGATATGCAGTTTTATTTAAAAATATGTGTAGAATTAAAACGTAATCCAGAAATAAAATATATGCTGGAAATAAAGAATAATCATTTTTTTAAGTTCAGAAACGCATTTATGTTTTACATACGGAAAGATGTATCCGCATAATACTCATACTGTATTGTAAGAAATATCAAACAACATTTAAAATTGAATGAGAATTTTTACAGTTCTTCGACGTAATATTATTACAGCAAATTGCATTTGTTTACAACATCCAAAATCTGATTTATTATGTAATTAAAACTATATCTTAAGATCGGGACCCACTGTTAAAAATTAATTCCGAACCACAAGCTCAAAGATGAACTGAAGGCCAGAGAGCTAACTATACAATTCTCGACTTGGCTTTAAGTCCACCGAGTCGTTACAATTATAAGCCACTGTGGTCTGATTGCAAGACATTTGACGCGTTTTGCATTTACTCTACAGAACTAAAGATTTACTCTACAGAACGAAAGATTTCGGGTTCGATTCTAGAATCTGTGTTGAACAATAAGAGATGAATATTGTACTTCTGTTTTTTGAATGCATACACTTTGGCGGGGTGGATACTTGGAAATTTTCTGGTTTCTTCAAATGCAACATGTGGACAAGATCTGACTATGAAAAGTCCGGTAATTATGTCTGAGTATTAAAATGTGCTTTATAATACCATTAAGCATTTATCAACAACCCGGTGTTAAAGTTCGTTAAATCGTGCCTATTTTTTAAGAGATTATGATGGTTTAAAAAATATTGTTTCATTTTTAAAAAATACATTTCAATATTCTTAAAGATTTAGCCTGAAATTAATTATTTTTCTACATTTTAAATTTGTTGTTTTCTTCAATACAATTTAATTCACATTGAAACTTATTCTTAAACAAAAATTGCATCTAAGAAAAATGTTTTTTAAAGGTTATCGATGCAGCCAATACTGATGTTTTGAGAGAAAATATTGCTTAAAAAATTGAGTCAGAAAACCGAAAAATATTGCAATATTAGAAAAAATGTAAGTCCTAAATCATTTACTAAATAATCTGTAATATATAAAAATACATATAATGTTGCGTAAGAAAAAATTTGAACATTATGAAAAAAATAATAAACATCTCTTCGATTTGGTTTTCTGTCAAAATTTTATGTTTGAAGCATTATATTCTATCAGATGTTCAGAAGCTTTATTAGATTAACAATCAATAAAGCTCCAACTTAAAGTGATTTGAGAATTTTCATAATATACCAGTCAATATACTTTAGAAATCAGAATGGAAGAAACTTTGCTTAGAAGTTTAAATCTATTTTCCCCTCGAAGAAAACGAGTAATTCAAAAAGAATAAAGTTAAATTTTTGTGTAAAACGCAAGAAATTTTCTAATCGTCATTTAAAAGTTGCTGAAGAAAATTTAGTGGGTAAATTTAATGCTGCTGTGAAACTGTTTCAAGAATAAATTAGATTTCTTACAAGTTAAAAATATAATGGACTCCACCATATAAATTTTGAAATTTTACCGATTTGTTAATGTTCCAAAGTATTTAAATTTTTCTAGCTTTCTGACTGAGCATCCCGCGATTTCCACAGGCAAAACAAATGTTGCAAAATTTGCTCGTCCCACGGGCATGTGTTTCTCTTACTTTATTAAGGAGCTCATCCCACGTTTTCACCATTTAACTAGTAAAACAAATTATAAACAGCATTAGATACTTGATTTATATATTCTGACCAACAGATGCCGTCCACTAAATTGCTAATAGTGAAACCAGGGTAGTGATACTTTGTACTTACCACCCTAATTTCACTATATATGATATTTTCTAAAGTTTTATACATTTAATTTTTATATATTATGAAAGAAATAGAAATTAACTAATTCACAATTAAAATTTATTAATTTTTTTTCACGTGATTACATCTTAGCTTCTTATTCTAAAATCTATATGAAAATATTCTCAGGAAGGAAAAAAATGCATATTTCAATTATCCAATAAAATTTAAAATATGTAAAAAAAAAAAAAAAAAAAAAAAAAAAAAAAAAAAAAAAAAACCCTTCAATGTTTAAAGTGAGTTTGGTCTGCAAATTAAGCAGTCAGAGAGTTAGACTACTAGAATAAATTTGTGTGTGTGCGTCACGTATTGTGCAATATTTCAAACATATTTTTTCCACATTTAATTAAGTAGTATACTTTCATCATACTCGTTAGAAATTGATTGTGGCAGTATCAAATACTAATTTCAAAAAACGTTTATAATATATGAATCATTAAAAAGATGGATTACGAATATGGAAGGCGAATGTTTTCTTAGTGTACACTTAAAACATTTTTCAATTAATACAAATCTCATTGGTTCAAGATTGGAAAACAGTCCAAACTGCTACAAATTTAAGAGCATTAGGAGAGACTATAAAAGCTTATATTTACTGTATGGACAAAATATACTGGTCCAATATTGGTAATCTTGACACCCATGAATGATCATAGAGTTTTCAGTAATATGGGTCATGGAAAATTAAGATTGGAAATATAATGGGAACCAAAAATCTTTCAATATTGAGTATGGCGAGAGGACCAATATTGGTTCTATAATTGAATATAAGTTGTTTTTGTTATGAATGTTAAGATAATACATGGAACTAAACTTTTGCCAATAAAGAGTTAGTTTACCACGTGAAATTTAAATATGGCTATCTCCATTTTTCTACACTATCTATTTCATACAATTTTTTTTTACTTATGAAATTTAAATGAAAAAACAGTTCTTGGAAACATTCCAAATATAATTTTGAATTACGAAATTCATGTTATTGTCGCGTGCCAGCCAGGCTGGCAATATGGGGTGCACTGCTCCACTTTTCCGACTGAACCATATTTGGTGTGGAGTCCGACTTCTTCAGTACACACATGCCATAGGTACCCGTTTATAGGGTAGGCAACCATTCACACACACACAAAGAAAGGACAAAGACAAGAAAGAGAGAGAAAGTACATCCATGCCCGAGCCAGGATTCGAACCCAGGTCCCACCCATCTATAGTCAGGTACGCTAACCACTAGACAGGCTGGGTGGTTTACGAAATTCATGAATGATATATTTACCCTTTCAATTACTTGTTTCCGAAAGATGGTAATTCCATATCTGTATAATTACAGTAATGAGTAATAATAGCTTTCAAAAAGCTGCAAAATTTTAAAATTTGTAAGATGAACTATAAAGGATATCTTTTAGATTTCAAACAATGGTATATTTTATTAAGTGGCGCAAATTCCATTTCTCGATAGCTTGTTTACATTGTTTTATTTTCTGAAAATAAATGATGGATAAAATACTAGTTAACTAAATTTAAATAAAAATCACAAATATTGGGACAATTTTCCGTATAATAAAACAATCTCAACGAAATATCAATATATTAGTTAGTAAAAAAAGCTGAACAATATAACGTAAGCAAAATAATAACGTTGTTGTTGGAATGCGTCCTTTGAGAGGAAAGTGGCAATCGTCGTTGCGTATCTGCGATTAGAAATCCTGTACAGGGAAATTGTAACAGCGGCCACCAGACGTTATTTGACCGAGCAATTTCGATGGCGAACAAATGGGAGCTTGGACAAAGTCAGATAGAAGTTGCTAGATCCACGAATGTGAGTCATATACTTTAGTGACAATTTCAAACCACGAAATCGGTGTCCAAAAGGTTAATCCAAATATGGCCACGCGCTATTAAGAATGTTGATATTTGTAATTATGGGCACGAAGGAATAGAACCGCAACTCTGAACTCAGATACTCCCTCCTCGTTTCAAACTCAGGAAGGTTGGCATTAATAGAAACCGTTTACAATGGGAACGTCAACATGTCCACTGGAAATGTGATCAATGGAGGAATGTTCTCTTTGCATATGCGTCCAGGTTCCGTGAGAGATGCATTCAGATCATTCAGCGTCTGCGTTTGAGATGGTATCTTTTATGATGAACGCATAGACCTCCATTATTTTCCCTTAGAAATGTTAATGTCCACACCAAAGAGATTACATAGTGGATGTTTAAATGCGCCTTTATACATGGGCAATAAGAGATGTTCTCGTGCTACAGGATTATAATGCGAGACCACACATCGCCGATACTTATCTTGAGCAGGAAACAATCGAGCTGTGGCCTCCTGAATCACCAGAACTTAACCCAATCAAGCATGTTTGGGATGCTCTAGTAAGACGTGTAACTGCTCTCAATCCCTCTACTAGGACCATAGACATGCTTTCAACTGCTTTGGAAGAGCAATGGTTCGCACTTCCTACACAATTAATGGATCGCATAATTGAGAGCATGTGCTGTCTTGCTTCTCGGGGGATCAAACCACATATTAAAGGTATTTTTCCTGAACCAAACTAACACCTCCCGTTAGTTATATATGTGCTAACTTTTAGAACACACCATAATTAATGATTTCGTTTTATGCTATTTTATGTATCTTCCTATGTTTTATGCAATGTGTTACTGTTTCACTAAATTCCATGCATAACATTTTGCCTTATCATTTTTGTGATTTTTCGTTTCTTTATTACCAGTGTAATTCATTGAAATTCGCTTTTATCAGATATGAATATTCTTCCATTTTTTTATTCATTTTTGGAAATGTTAATACAAAGGATTAATTATTTTTTAAGTACCCATCTAAGATGATAATTTAAAAAATGCTTTATCCTTTACGTCAACGAGGATATATTAAGATTACCGACTTGTTTTACGAGCCCCAACTGCTATTAGGGAATACAACGCATCTTTGCAACGCTGTAGAATGTAAAAAACCAGCTACCTTCTTGTAACGATGAATTTTCAATCATGAATACTGAGGACGACCTTGGAATCCAGTATGTAGCTACGCACGAGCCGAAAAGATTCTCTTATATTAGTTTGGGGAAAAAGTAATCCATTATTTTTTCGGTAGACGTCTGTAGTGATCGATATCTCGTCAGGTATATATCAAACAATTTCAGATTGATGCTCGTTGGAAAGGTGACATTTGACACTAAAATATCCTCTTGCGGTTTTTTGTTTGATTCATTCAGTTACGAGTACAAGGTTTTAAAAATGGAAGAGAACAAACAGAAAATTCGATACATTTTCGTTTTTCTCTTGTAACGGCGAAAAAGATAGACAGGTGGCTAAAACTGTGAAAGGTGTTTATCGTCCTATATAAGACTGTAACAACCAGTTACGTACAATTTTTGTTTCGTCGATTCCGTTCGGGTATTTTTGATGTTAGAGATGCACCTCGCATGTGGATACAGCATCGTCGAAAATGTCTATGAAATATCAAAAATGATCGAAGTTAACCGCATGTCAGCAGTCATAACGCGCAAGAGCTAAAAATCTACATGAAAACTGTTTTAAACCTTTTTACAAAGCGAATCCAAAAGAAGTTACATAAAGTTCACATAAAAATAATGGATTTCTTTTTCCCCAAACTAATATATAAACAGAGGATCTTTATCCATTTAAATTACGAAACTCCTTTAAGGCGTTTCTTGAAATATGCATTTAGGATTATTTTACCTCCCCAATCTTTTAATATCAAGAAAGAATAAAAATATTTAGATTTGAATAGTTGGATTGCAACTATTTTTTTCGTATTACATAAAAGAATTTATGAGAAGTTTTTGAGGTTAATTCAGTGTCAGTCTATGTTAAATACCAGAAAAGAACTACTATTTAATATTACGTTCAAAATTCTTAATTTGATCAATTTATGAAAAATCTTTAAGCTTACCAAGCTAATTGTTAAAACATTTTGACTTTCAAGTAGCCGTTGTAGTTGCACTGGCTTTGAATTCATTGGTTTGCGTGTTCGATTACTATTTGAAACATAGATGCTTGTTGTGAATCCAAATTCACTTTAATTTGTAAGTAACGGTCCCATCAACTCTCGCGTTCATGTTACCATTTTAATTTCATCTCTCCATCTTTGTTTTAGTTCGGAATCCACTAAATCATAGGTTATAATCTTTTTAATAAAATGATTCATTACTATGAAGAAACAATTTTAGAAAAATGATAGTAGCCAACCGAAGATCCGTATTGTTCAATAAAGACAATTGGTACATCACGGTAGCAAACTTCTTCCACTGGTACAAAGAGGAAGAAGATAAATCAAGTGTCGTCTTCGTCACTTGATCCTGATTTTAAATTACGAGATCACCAAATATTAGAGAATTGGAAAATTATTTCACATACAAATACACACCATGTTATTTAAAAGCTATTAAAACTGTACAAATACCGTATTTTAACAAATTTTTAATTAGATGTAATTGTGACACAATAAATTTTTTTAAAAATTTTCACATCTAAATAAATTTAAATCTGGGAAATAAAGTGTCGATATATTTGGTAATACTGAGAAACAAAAAAATATATAAGATTGCTAATTAAAATACGAGAATGAAACAAATTGTTCCAAATTTCTTCTCGATGACGTGAATACTAGAGTTGCCAAAATAGAATTTTGTACATAAATCTTATCATTCTCCATATTAATGTCATAAGAACCAGGTTGCCGGATAAACAAGAAAATCCACTAAAAATATCACCAAACTCAAAAATTAGCATGATGGCTTTATCATTCATAATTAAATAAATATTATAAAAAAATTAAATAAGGTCATTTATAAATAAAATAAAAAATAACCCGAAAAATATAAAAGGGTTAGAGATGACGTTTTTGACAATGTAGGAGTCAACATATGGACAAAAATAACTATTTTGATACATAATCTCCATACTTCGTATCAAAATGTATACAATTACTCAATTAGTTACTTTCGCTTTCTTTAAAACGTATGTTATTATATACACGACGACAAGAGTTTTAATTTAAAATATATTTTCATTAGCGATAAACAGTCGTGTACGATGTTCAATTTTTAAAGAAATGTCAAACGCAATTCCTGTTGTTTAAACATTATTTTATCCATTATTATCTTTTATTCAGAATAGTTTACTAGACAAATCCAATTTAAACTCGAATCTCTATAAACATCTATGTCCGATGTGGGATTAGAAACCACGAACTGTTAACTGAATACCAGAATACTATTTTTCGGCTAGGTCAATGGAAATTAGAATCGTAAACACACAGTTTTCAATAAGGTGAACATATAATTGCAGTTCAATACCTAAGATTAAAGGTAGAAACAATTTATATGTAGTAGAAAATTTGAGTTACAACTATTTGCAACACATTATTGCAAAAAAAAAAAAAATGCCTTTTCATTACCAGGATTGAAATAACGATGGCCTTAGGGCAAAAAGGCTAGATCTTATGACCGCGGAGGATTAATGGAATTTCGATGTGACCTCACCTTATATGTTCAGTTCTATGGTGTCTGCTCAGATGTCAACCTCATCAACATAATTTTGAGAAACAGGCAGCAATAAATATTGAATTGATCACATTGATTGCATTCTATTAATCATCGAGATTTGTTACATGTTAAACATTTTTCTTAAAAACAAGAATGCTAGTATTGGGTTTCTTTTCAAAGCGAGAGGAAGATTTGTTGAATCAGTCATTGAGACTGAAGCCTTAAGTTTAAAGTAGATTCCGATATAGTGCAAACATCCAAACCTGAGGTGCGAATTCAAAACCACGTGAGTTGAAACGAAAAGAGAGCTCTACGAATAAAAGAACACTACCAGATTTTTTTTTTTTTTTTCATCAAATGAATACTTTCTCCAACTACCAATAAAGTAACTTATTAAATAATTGATTCTTATAATATTGATGGAAGAGTTACAGCTGATAGGAATCTATTTTCTTAACTGACTCTCCATATTTTAAATTTGATTCAGTTTAAATAAAAAAATTGACACCTTTTTTCTCATGAAATTAAGTTGCTATCACTGCGAATATCCATAGACTTTAGGTGAAATATTTAGAATTTGCAGTTTTACTAAATCCAGATGGTATTTACAGATGTTAAATTCGAAACTACCTGAAAGACATCCTTTTGTTCTGCATAAATGTATAATAATCCTCCACTTAGTGAATTTTGTAAAACGAGGTGCCTGCTCGTGATTCAACCCCATCACATTATCGTAATTCAAAACGAGGTAATTAGTATAGTTTAAAAGCCTCAGGCAGAAACCTATAACAGTAACCTTAGCCGTGTAAGTTAATTTCTGATTATACGTAGATTTTAAAGTCCACGGTACCATGTTTGACATTGCGAGTCTTATCCTTGTATATATCCACTTGCGTTAAGTCGGACTTTTCTTAAACGTTAAAGTTTAGAGTATAGATTTTATGAACCTATATAATAAGATTAACCTAGGCGTAATTACATGACCTAACAAAATAATAGGTTAAATTTTGTAGAAACCTCAGCACTAAATGGACTACACAAAATATGCAAAACATTATTAAAAATTTAATTTTCTATATTTTAGTAAGGATGCAATACCTTAGTAAGGAAAAAATCCGGTCTTGTATCCGGAATGTAGCAAGATTGGTACCTAAGCCTGATTTAATGATTTCGTATTGTGTGGTTTATTCAGTTTTTGAGAAAATCATCTTTTCAAGTGGTGTAATTATAGGGGAATTTTGTGATTCAGGTGTTGACTTCGTCTTTTGACTTCGCACATTGGCAAAAAGACAACGCCAGTGAAAAAATGAAACATTAAAAAAAGAGTTTGATCTATTAAAGAAGTACACATTGATTAAAAGTTTTGAACGTTCAATATTTCCAATCTAATGGGCTATGTAGTGGAGCCTGCAATCAATTATATACGCTTTTTCGATTGTTTCAGAGTTAAGGGTCACATATATTCAAATTTATAGACTATACTTATTTTTACATTCTGTAACTAGAATTTCTGTAAGAACTTTTAATTTCGACTTCAACAACGTAAAAAGAAATTGAAAAAAAATAATTTTAACTGTTTTTATACTATTTATATTTAAGCTATGCATTTTTATTCCCCGAATTTGTGAATCGTATTGACTTTAAAGTAATTTTAAAACAATGAACTAAGTTCCACACATATGCTTCCTGGATTCAAGACTCACTAATGGATTGTAACCTTGTTAAAAAGGAATTTTGGCCTAATTAACCTTTGTATTAAAAAAATACACGGACGAATCGATTAAAGGACATGGTAAGTCATAAAACTGCGGTATAAGGAATTCCTTTTCTTTCTTTTTTTTTTTTTTTAGATAAAATGGAAGAATTACAATTGCAAATTTATCTCAAATTTAAACTTCATGGTATAAAAATTTTGAGTTTGACTCCGGAGACTAACAGCAACGAACCAGATTTTGTATCTTTCAACTTAATGTAAGCTGAGCCGCCCAACCTGTCTAGTGGTTAGCGTACCTGACTACAGATGGGTGGGACCTGGGTTCGAATTCTGGCTCGGGCATGGATGTACTTTCTCTCTCTCTCTTTCTTGTCTTTGTCCTTTCTTTGTGTGTTAATGATTGCCTACCCTATAAACGGGTTCCTATGGCAAGTGTGTACTGAGGATTCCACACCAAATATGGTTTAGTTGGAAAAGTGGAGCAGCGCACCCAATATTGCCTGGCTGGCACATGACAACAACAACAATGTAAGCGGAAAATAATGATCAACATTCAGGAGAAGCGTTGTTTCGATGTCTCTACGAGGTCATTTAACCAAAGCAGAAGTTAGGAGAGTTGTAAATTGGTTACAGGAGGGCCAAATACAATAGAAGCAATGGGATTTCAAGGATCTAGATAGTTTTTTTGGAGACTAGAAATACAGATCGAAGATCAGGCCAGGGTGATAGACATGCAAAATGAAGACCGTTGTTTCACTAACGGCTCTGAGATGCAAAGATATGAATGCCTGCATTTTTCCACATCTTTGCACTGCTACTGTATTAATACAGATATAATTTCAATACAATCTGTCCGACATCACCTTTACACGGTATGTTCTGCAACCAATTATGTATTTTAACAGCCTGACACCATCGCACACCCAAGGAATGGCCATTAAATGGCACGTGCATAGGAGAAAAAAATGTATGGTAAAATAGTCTTTCCTCTTTGACGTTTTCTCCTCCCGCCGTTCTAAAATACGCAGAACTATTGTGGTCGCTTTGACTGCAACTGCCGATGACTTACTACTAATGGATAATCGCAGGCCACATTGTGTTAAATTTGGTGACAGATTTCGTCTTGGAAAAAGGAATCGTGTGAATGGGATGAGCTGCGTGTTCTCCTGACATGAAGCCAACAGAGCAATGTTTGGATAATTCTGGAAGACTAGTTTCTGGATATCTATTACAGACTTAAACTCGAAGCCATGGTAGGCTAGTTTGTTCTAGCATTTTTTTTATTATCAGATGTTGCAAGTTCGAATCCTGGCTTAACCGAAGATCCTTCATGTTCCATAAAAGTGGTACTCATATTGAATAAGTTGTGATCGTAATTTCCTCCAAGAGAAATGATAGCTCTGGAGGTATTTTTTGCTTGATCTCTGCTATGAATTACTAAAATTCCCACCTGGTTGCTCCCTCTAACTGTTAGTGATCTACTCAGGGTTAAGTAAAGGGTAATTTGCAAGAGCAACAATTCCCACAAATTCTTAAAATGGGAAAGAACCCCGATGAAGTGGAACAGAACATTGACTCGATGCGTCAAACTATCAATATCGGTTATTTTACGAAAGCAAGGATTAATTCAAAAACTTATATTTCCTTATGTCAGTATCGAACTTTTAACTGAAAATCAGAGCATTTAAGTACTAGTATACACTATTTTTTAAAATTGCGCATTCTTTGTGTATGCATTGCTTAAATTTTCAAAACAACTCCGTCGTGTAATTTCAAAATTTAAAGGCAATTTTGAGGTATCTAAATATCTCATATTTAATTTCCGATTTTGATAAGCAATCAACAGAAAAAAAAACTAACGACGATTCAGTTGAATTACTAATCTTATTAATATTTCAATTATAATAGTAACTATTAAGTTATTTGCCAAATTAGTTAGCAATGCATATGCAGTCCGAAAAATTCATTTTAACTTACGTTAATATTTTTGACAGAAAAAAAATCGTTTATAAAATAAAAATTTTTCAAACTATTAAATTTTAATGTTTTAATTTATAATCACTTTTAATATGGCTGTATTTACACTTTCCTATCAATTAAATGTTTTAAAAAGAGGAAGGAACACACTTCTTTACAAATGCCCTTATTGACTAAATGTAACAAGCAAGTTATTAATTAAATAACAAAAAATTTAAGATTTTATAGTTCAATTGCTTTATGAACTCTACACATTTCATTAATTTAAATGTGTATCTTAACCAAATTTCGTGCATATTTAGCTTAATTTTTCTTGGTAAGAATGATCTTAATTTTGTAAGAATTTTTAGCATTATGAGCACGTTTGTACAGAAATATTTTTCAAGTTGTAACAAGTGAAAAACTTATTGGCAGAAGAGTAAGGCAATTCTATCAATGATGCATTTAGCACGAGATGGAGTTGCTTGTTATTAGTTCATTTTGTTGTTTTCGACTATCTATTCAGTAGAGTGTCATTTAAAGCTTCTAAAACATACCGTGCCAGTGAAAGAGTACAAAATGACGAGGTCAACACCTGTGCTGGTACTCCCCATTATTTCACTCTACAACAGATATTACTATAAAATATACTGATTACCTACTCTATTACATTAGCACTGCACATTACATACTACATCAGCAGCAATAAACGAGCAAATCAAATTCCTTTTTCAAAAAAAAAAAAAAAAAATTTAAGAAATAATGATACATCGTATGGAAGTGTAATTACTTTTGGATACGTTTTCAACTTATGGTCAAACAGTATTTTAAACTTTATTCTTTATTGTTAGTCATAAACTAAATTAATGCTTTTTATGTGATAAAATATTTCCGTCAAGATCAATACCTGTCTACATGTAGCTTCTTTTTTTTATACTTAAATAAATGCTATGGAAAAAGTATTAAACACACATTATTTAACAGAAAAATACCACTCGTGTTTTATGACGTGTGTTTTATGACAGAAATAAGGACATCACAAGAAAGAAAAATTTATTAAAAGAAAAAACGTATAATTCTGATAACGTATAATTCAGTTTTATCACCCTCTAATGTTATATTGTATTCATGTCTTTAAATACTTTATAAAAAAGAGAAAATATACATTATTCTCAATCAACACTTAAGAGATTGTTAAATTTACAGTTAAAAATCAAAAGTAAAATGATAGCGACTGAAAAAAATTTTATAAATGTTTAAAATATTTTTAAACATAATAAATAAAATTTCATTTATGTAATTTAAAACAACTTATTTAATTTTTTAAAATTTAATCAGAACTGATTTCATTATTAAATTGAATACGAACAAACTATATAGATATGTGTGTGGGTGTGTGTATCTTTTTAAAAATTATATATAAATAACAATTAAAAATCATCTATACTCATATACCATAGTGTGATGTCAACAGATTCATTAACTGAATTCTCTTTTTCGAAGCTGAAATTAATATTTCTGCCATGATTAGCAATCGAAATTGCGTGTTGCTGTGAAGTAACCTGAAATGATAAACATCTAAATTAAAAATAGAATTATATTTGAAGTCGATATGTACAAAATATTTCTGTAGCAATCATGATTAGGAAACAATATTTCTGTGTAGCAAACGCTTATGTTTATATAGCAGTAAAAACAATTCTCGTTTGTATCAATCTAAAGGTGCAAAACTTGTTAATTTGTATGCATTCAAAGCTGCAAAATTTCTTAGCTTCCATAAAATGGAAGTTAAATCGGAACTAACTCTTAATTTATATTAAACAAGAGCAATATTTTCATTTCATTAGAAACATAATATTTCAAATTCATAATTATAATAAATTCTAACTGAAATATATTTTTTCTAATTTTAGGTAAGCTAATTAAATAGAACACTGTATTTTTAAAAATGAAATCTAGAGTCTGCAATGAGTATCGCCTCTACGATCAATAATGTTTGTCGCTAAGCGCTTAAATGTTTCTAGGCAAATGCCTGCCTATATAGCACCTCCACTTGATAAAAACAAAAGCAAATTTATAGCTTGTTTTCCATAATAGTAGTTTTCTATCAGTATTCAGGCGTATCCATGGATGATGAATTAGGAGAATGGCTAAGTGAGAGAAGTAAAATTGGGTGGTTAAATCAGAAATTCTATGAAATGAGTAATACTATATATATGGCGAGCGGCGACTCATTTCATAGAATGAATACTATAAAATGAGTACTCATTCAACTGCAGTCGAAATCTGAAGGTAAGAAAAAAAGCTGCAAAATCTCAAGAGATATAATGATGGACATTTAATGAACTTTTGGTGTGTATTAAGGGATGTACAAATAAAATCCTGAATCATCTGTAAACTAGTATACCAGAAAGAAGGGTAGTATAACAATATTAGAGAGCAGCTTGAAACATTTTTCTCACCACCTTTGAACTCGAAAAGGAACGCAGAAGCGAAATTTGAACGAAAACATCATGTCGTAATATTCTGGTATGGCCGACACAGTTCTTTATTCCACCATTCAAACAAAAATAGAAAAAAATTAAAATTAAGGTTAAACATTTTTTAGTTAATAATCTAGGGTTCAAACAGTAATTAGTGGCCCACTTGTATGCTGAAAAAAATTTATTTTCGATCTGCCGAGACACTCAGAAATATCCACTTTGAACCGAGATTTCTTTCTTGTCTTGAAACTAAGGATTCGTTTCAATTTTCTACTAGAATGGTCATGTTAACATGTATAAGGGAAGGCTCTAGGTAATAATGGTTTGTTGTTCTACAGTCGCATTTTGCATAAAAGGGCTAATTAATAAACGCTCAGTAGTTTAAAATTGATTCCAAATCAGTATAAGCAATTAAATCCAAGGTGGGTATTTAAACCTCCTGCAACTGCACCAAAACGCAGAGATCTGACCATTCATCTTATAATCAGATTGCAGTGTAAAAGAAAAGTTTTAGCATTAACAATTTCTTACAAACATTTATTTGCTAAGATATTATATTTTTATATATATATATATATATATTTGCATTGAGCATTTCTTCCAGATGTAGCTATATATATACTACTGTATATATATGTATATATATACACTACTGGCCATTAAAATTGCTACATCAGGAAGAAATGCAGATAACAAAATGATATTTATTGGACAAATATATTATACTAGAAATAACAAGTGATTAAATTTTCAAAACATTTGGCAGGATAGATCCTGAGAAATCAGTACCCAGAAAAACCACCTCTGGCAGTAATAACAGCAGTTACACGCCTGGGCATTGAGTCAAACAGAGATTGGATTGCATGTACAGGTACAGATGCCTATGCAGCTTCAACACGATGCCACAGTTCATCAACCGTAGTGACTGGCGTTTGGTGACGAGCCAGTCGCTCGGCAACCATTGACCAGATGTTTTCTATTGGTGAAAGATCTGGAGAACGTGCTGGCCAGAGAAACAGCCGAACATGTTCCGTATCAAGGAAGGTCCATACAATACTGGCAACATGCGGTCG
This sequence comes from Latrodectus geometricus, assembly GCA_026290005.1. Classification (NCBI taxonomy): domain Eukaryota; kingdom Metazoa; phylum Arthropoda; class Arachnida; order Araneae; family Theridiidae; genus Latrodectus; species Latrodectus geometricus. The sequence goes on along the minus strand of JAPDSC010083676.1, from coordinate 5,172 downwards.
GGCATTATCCTGCTGAAACGTAGGGTTTCGCAGGGCTCGAATAAAGGGTAGAGCCACGGGTCGTAACACACCAGAAAATGTAACGTGCACTGTTCAAAGCACCGTCAATGCGAACAAGAGGTGACCGAGACGTGTATCCAATGGCTCCCCATACCATCACGCCAGGTGATGGGCCAGTATTACGATGACGAATGTACGCTGCCAGTGTGCGTTCACCACGATGCCGCCAAACACGGATGTGACCATCATGATGCTGTACACAGAACCTGGATTCATCTGAAAAGATGACATCTAGCCATTCGTACGCCCAGGTTCGTCGCTGATCATACCATTGAAGGCGCTCTTGTCTACGACGCAGCGTCAAAGGAAGCCGCAGCCATGGTCTCCGAGATGAGAGTCCATGCTGCTGCAAACCTCGTCGAACTGTTCGTGCAGACACTTGTTGTCTTCCAAACGACCCCGTTTCCTGACTCACAGCTCGTGAAAAGGTTGCACGATCCATTACAGCCATGCGGACAATATGCATGTCTTCTCGGCTGGTAATGATAGGTGGCCGTTGAAATCCCGCATGGCTTTCCGTATTACCGTCCTGAACCCATCGATTCCATATTCTGCTAACAGTCATTGGATTTTGACCGACGCGAGCAGCAATACTGCGATAAGATAAACCGCAATCCCGGTACGCTACAATTCGACCTTTATCAAAGTCAGAAACGTGCTGGTACGCATTTCTCCTTCTTATACAAGGCATCACAACAACGTTTCACCACGCAACAACGTTCAAATGCAATTTGTGTATGAGGAACTGGCTGAACAATTTCCTCATTTAAACACAATGTAGGTGTCGCTACTGGCGCCTGCTTTGTCTGAATGCGCTGAAAAGCTAATAATTTGCATATCACAGCACCTTCTTTCTTTCGTATAAATTTCACGTCTGTAGCATGTCGCCTTCTTGGTGTAGCAATTTTAATGGCCAGTATTGTATAATATATATACATAATATATATGTATATATAATTTCAAGCAAGTGTACTCTAACATTAAAAAGTACTGAAAGACAGAGTATATGAAATTAGCATTCTTAAATTGAATAAAATGCTATTTTATTTAACTTTCACACAGTGTCAGGCAAATGACTTGATGCCGTTGTAAAACCGTCTGGAAGGGATTTTTAAAGACCACAAATTTACGTGTCACAAAGAAAGAAACTGGAAATTCTTCTTATAGGAAAGGAATATAGAAACCCATTATCGATTCCACGTCGTTCAACACAACCTGATATCGAACCCAGGATCTTCCTCTTCGAGGAACCCTTATTTCTATTCAACATACATTTTTATTTTAAAATCAATGGTGTGTTCTTTTACTATAAATTTAATCTCGAAATATAAGATAATATTTAGCTTAGTAAAATACTAAAATTAGAGTCACCTAGATTGACATTCGAAACAACAAGTGCACCAAATTAATAATTTACTTCTTTTCAAAACATGCAGCTCTATACACAGCCAAAGCTTTGGTCGCCGAGCTAACAATCTGCTGCTCTAAACTTCCTGGAATGGCTGTCATGCAAGCGATCTAATTTTTTGATTAAGAGTTTGTGAAGTGGAAGATAATTTCTTTAAGCTTATCTGAGTAATAAGTTTATCGGCTGTTCATTACTAGTCATTGAGAACTGGTCCAGAATTCCATGTGACCGTCATGAATACTTTCTGCAAACAAATGTGAGATCAACTGCGGCTCCATGAATTTTTTCGTGCATCAAAGTAGACATATTTATGGAGACTGCTGTTCTATGTTACTAACGACGTAACTGTACTGTTCTTGTGAATACCCTATTTAGCAAACGGGGTTATCTCTTGTCTCATGATTTGTGGCACCCTCCCTGTCTAATCTTTTAATATCATGCGATAAATCACATCAGTCATCGATAGCAAACTCATCATCAGATATATCTGTCTTCTCGGCTGATACTATTACTGGCCGCATAGATCTAAAGACAATTCGCAAATTGTTATGAAGCTTTAGATCTTATATTCAGATGACGATCATGAAATCTCAACTAGTGTGAACAGTAATAAGGAGGTCTTTATTTAACCTGCTGTAATCACAGCATTCTGCAATTTCATTTCAACGTGGTTTGAATTTCCCCTTCAACGAAGCACAAAAAATTTCATACATTAAAACAATTCCAAACATAATTTCTAGAAGAGAAACATGCTGTGTGAATAATTGGTAGCATCTCAAAAAACAATTTTACATTAAAATATTTTGCTTCTTTAAGTATAATAGCATTTGCAAGAAAGAGGATCTTTAAACTAACATTGGTAATAAACATTTTTTTGGTATTTTGCTCCTGAATATGAAAATTGAAACACCTCGCATATTATATAAACTAAAGAAACAAGAGTAAGTGTTTTAAAACTCTAAATAATGAATACAACTGATCAAAAAAGGATAATTATTCAAATTAACCTACTCTCTATCATATATGCCGTTTTTAAACATTTCTATATATATATTTTTATTATTTTCATATTTTTTATCAACTTACAACGGATAAAAATAAGTTAATACCTAGAAAATGTGTAAACGTTATCCATGTTTATACAATAATGGAGCTCTTTAATATTTCTTAAATATTTTGCATGCTTTCAATTACAAAATGACTTTTATGCTAAGTGTGTTATATAAATATATTAACCCTTCTTTGCATGAGTTTTTCTTTATTGGTGAAATAAATCAAGTTGATATAATTCATGTTCAAAATTAAATGAAAAATGGTAAAAATCTTAGTATATATTCATAGTATAAATTTAGCAAAAAACAATATGCTAAAAATTTCCATATTATCCAAAGTTAGATCATTAGCTTAGTACTAAATAGAAATAAAAGAGGAAAATTACAGAAACACGTATTAATAACCTTTCTTCCACTCATTTTAAGTTTTTTAGCAATAGAAACTCTAATATAATAAAACAAAATTATAAACGAAATCATACGTTTATTGCAACTACAACAAACAGCGGAATGAGACAACTTTAAGCTCGTTTCACTGATAATGACACTGGTTTATTTTTGACAACTATGTTTCTTTTTATGCAATGGACATTAAAAAGGTATCCAAACACGATCAACTTAAAGTGAACTTGTTCTTTTATATAATTTTTGGGCATTATAGGTTATGATGGTAATTTCCACCATTACGCAAATAAGGGTTAATCTTCATTTTCTTCTCTAAAATATTCATAATCATTTGTAAAATTATTCTTTTATTTTCAGATAAAAGAATGATGTTTCTACTTGAAATAGCTGCTTCTTAAGCCAGAATACATGAAAGAATAATTGTAATCACGTGATTTGAAATGAATTTTTTATATCAATAGTTTAGTTCTGTACATATCTGTGTATTAAAAAACGATTTTGTGCAACAACGGGCATATTATAATTCATCTTTATATTATTTTAAGAGAAAGAAATTCTAGATTTATTTTGGGGCTCAGCATTGGGTCTCATGTGACTTTCCATTAAAAGTAATATTGAACATAAAATATTTTGAAAATTGAAAATTATTGATTTTGAATAACTTGGTCGATCAATGATAATAATATATTAGAACTTGATGAAGACCTAAAGAAAAAATACATACAAAGAAAACGACTTAAAGGTTACAAACAACTAATCTTCTAAATAAGATAGTCATGTTTTTATAATAGCTTTGATGTTGAAAACTTTAAATGATCAATTAATTGAAAAAGCTTTTAAAACTTTAGAGATAGATGCATTCTTTTTTGTTGAAGGGGTAGAAAAAATAATTTCGGTTGATAAATATCTGGAAAACATTTTCCAATGAAAAACAAAATTAAATGAAAACTTCATAAGATTTATGAAGAGTGTCATAGAAAATTTATATATATATTTGTTTGGGGAAAAAGAAATCCATTATTTTTACGTGAACTTATTGTAACTTCTTTCAGATTCACTCTGTAAAAAGTTTTAAAACAGTTTTCATGTAGATTTTTAGGTCTTGTGCGAAGCTGTCAAGTTTGATAGTTTTTGATATTTTATAGATATTCTCGATGATGTTGTATCCATGCGAGGTGCATCTTTAGCATCCAAATACTCAAACGGAATCGACGAAATATAAATTGTACGTAGCTGGTTGTTACAGTCTTATATAGGACGATAAACACCTTTCACAATTTTAGCCACCCGGCTATCTTTTTCGCCGTTACAAGAGAAAAACGAAAATGTATCGAATTTTCTGTTTGTTGTCTTCCATTTTTGAAACCTTGTACTCGTAACTGAATGAATCAAACAAAAAAACCGCAAGAGGATATTTTAGTGTCAAATGTCAGCTTTCCAACGAGCATAAATCTGAAATTGTTTGATATATACCTGACGAGATATCGATCACTACAGATGTCTACCGAAAAAATAATGGATTACTTTTTCCTCAAACTAATATTATTACTTTTTCGAGTTGTTACAGTGATTACTTTATTTCAATTAAATATCAGTTTGACTTTTTCATCATTATTAATTTGTTTAATTAATTAAGTTAACCGATGAACTAATATAAATGCTTACTAAGGAGCCCCAAATCAAATCATTGTTTCATATGCAATTGCTTATGAATAATGTTACGTATGGCGCTTGAATTCAGAATTAAATTCTTTTTGTAGGATTTGGGAAATACAACATTTGCCATCAATTGCATGCGAAAATTTAATTTTTGGTATGGCAGACTATTATCCGGCTGATAGCAGCTTTCTTATGTGTTCTTCCTCATAAAAAGAACTGAGACCTCAATGAAATTCTGTAAATAATCACAATATAATAATAAGATATGCCTTCATATCCAAATGCTAATCATAAATGTTGAAATCATCCTTCTTGATTTATTTTAGCTTTAAAATGACAGAAAATAATGGCATAATAATGTTTAGGCATCCACTCCTTATTTACTTCTCTTTACTCTAAACTAAACGATTTGGCTTTTAAAAAAATCTGCTGATTTCATATTTTGAAACCTAACAGTTAATTTTTTTCAATCACTGCTCTTCTGTGCGTAGGTCAAAAATTTCAAAGTGTTCCTCATATAAAGAATCAAATGTCACTTTAAAATATATTAAATTTGCGCAACAAATAGTTATATTTCATTTATTATTG
>JAPDSC010083665.1:0-16158 GCA_026290005.1 Latrodectus geometricus | reverse complement strand
ATAATTGAACCAGCACAGTAACACTAAATCTGTGCTAGTTCAATTATGAATTGCATTATTTTTTAAACAAGTCAAAATTGATTCGCTAAAAATAAATTATAAAATTTTTTTATTTGTTTTCAGTCTAGTATTATCTTATTGTTTACCCTTAAGTCAGTCCTACTCAATGATTTTTTAATTCTGTGTTGCTATATTAAAAAACTTTAAATAAAAAAAGTTAAAAATATTTTCTTGTAATATATTGTTATAAAACAAATTATTATAAAATATATTACTCATGCAATTAACTTAATATTATTATTTCATTGCAACTTATTTTTTAAAAATATTTTGATGAATTTGGTTAAATTCATCTTTTATCATTATAAAACTCTTATTGCAAGGAAATTACTGGAAATAATATAATTGATTTTTTTAAAATGTAATTACTATACTATAATTGAAATTTAATGTCTTTGGTTGCCAAAAAAAATTAAATATTGTACTAAGCCAAATATACGCAAGATTTAAAAAAAAAGAAAAGAATGCACTATGTTAAAATTTTGTATAATAGTTAATGTTATAATTATTGCAATTAATATTTTAATAAAAATTTGATATTTACAAAATAGAAACTTATAAGATGAAGCAAAGGAAATTAAATTTGAATTTTCCCAGTAGGTGGTTTGCTTTATTTAACTATAATGTAATTACTTTACTCATTGATAAGTAACACTACTAGAATTTTTTTACACACTTTTCTTCTTATATTTTATTACAGATTCAAAACGAAACATTCATAGTTTTAGCTTGGAATAGCCACTGAAGGAACAATTCAATAGCATTAATTCCTACTATCACAAAATAGTCTTTCTGTTTGTTTGAAGTGTGTTGAGGAATTTTGGAAAATCCAAAGAAAAAGCATGTGAAATGAGAGAAATACCAAAGTATCAGATGTTCCCTCCAAGGATGTCAAACAGTTTAGGAAAAAACAAGCTCATTTTTTTCATTAAGAGATCAGCAGATTATGCAACAGCTAATTGTCGTTAACAAAGATCATGGAACTTGTCCATTATAGTAGAGTTATGAAACTTTGTAAGTGACCAACCAAACCACAGAGATTTATAGGCAAATGAAAAATACTCTGTGACTGAATCAATTTATGTTGAATATTTATGTGGGTTTGTTCAACAAGTAAACACTTTTGCGGCAAAGAGCATATAATCGGAAAAGACAAGTGACTTCGAGGAAACAGCTTTTCTAAATAACGGAAAGCGAAATTTGAGGTCTCTGAATGAATGCGGCGAAGAATTGTTATTAGAAGATTCTGGCATTGAACAACAAAAGAAACCTTAGCAAGCAAATAGAACAGGTATTGGATATGATATGTTGAACTAATTAACCCTAAAAATATTCTTCATTGTCGAAAGAGATGCTCAATATTATTGCTAATAATTCAGAGCGAAGTTATTGTAATACCACACACACTAATAGTAACATAAGAGGTTAACCAGATTGGTATAGAATCATCGCACTTTCAATCATTAATATTTTAGTGCCAACAGTCGAATGTGAGCACCAGCATACTTTTCCCTGCAGCTAGCCCAGAGTTGGGCTTCACCAATTACATAAAAGCTGCTGGAGGAAGGTGGCAGACTACGTAATTTAGATGAAGGGACCAAACAAATGGCTTTGAAGACCACGACTTATATCTAAAATGCCCCATTCATTTTTAAGTGAACAATACATATCTTGGGTTAAGCCCAAAATTCTAACGCACTACATTACCACAATGAAAATGACACTCTAGCGAACCAGGTTACTATAACCTTAGAAAAGAATTTTTTTGAGATATATTGTGGTTAAAGATTTTTAGTAATATGAAAAATAATTTACTTTGGTATCTTGCCAACGCATGGTGGATATTGTATTTTTATCAATGTTACATTTGATGCTTTCATTACACGCATTTGTAATAGATGTCCCCCCATTCAGTGATGCTTTCTTAGAAATAATATTTTTAAAAAATTGTCTATATTTTGCAGTTTGACTAAGTAACACAATGAAGAGATCAGTAAGAATGATGGAAAGAATTGCAATAGAAATTAATAATTTTTGTGTTTAGTCGTCACTAAAAATAAAATACCTAAAACAAGCAAGGAGTATACATAGCTGGGAAATTTTCAGCTTTGAAGACTATCGGCATTCAATAAAAAGTAAGTTTTTATGCTTACTTTAATTTAATATAAGCGTGGGGAAAGATCAAACCTAGAAAAATTTTCTCATCCGATAGATAAAATTACAAATTCTTTTCGTGGTGTTAAATTCACACTGGAGATATATAACACAAGAGAAGATTTCTTTCTAGCTGTGTTGGATGACATAAGGGAAGTACATATCTATAAATCACTGATAAAATAAAAACTAAATATTTATTGTTTATGTTTTATTTTTATTGAATTCATTATTTTATTTGATTTAAATTATAAATTAAAGTATTTTTTATAATTATAATAATTTTAAGCAATTAAATAATATATAAAATTATTTCTAAAAGAACTTTAGTGTCGTCACCCATCGATGGATACACGTCTCGGTCACCTCTTGTTCGCATTGACGGTGCTTTGAACAGTGCACGTTACATTTCTGGTGTGTTACGACCCGTGGCTCTACCCTTTATTCGAGGCCTGCGAAACCCTACGTTTCAGCAGGATAATGCCCGACCGCATGTTGCCGGTATTGTTCGGACCTTCCTTGATACGGAACATGTTCGGCTGTTGCCTTGGCCATCACGTTCTCCAGATCTTTCACCAATAGAAAACGTCTGGTCAATGGTTGCCGAGCGACTGGCTCGTCACCAAACGCCAGTCACTACGGTTAATGAACTGTGGCATCGTGTTGAAGCTGCATGGGCATCTGTACCTGCACATGCAATCCAATCTCTGTTTGACTCAATGCCCAGGCGTATAACTGCTGTTATTACTGCCAGAGGTGGTTGTTCTGGGTACTGATTTCTCAGGATCTATCCAGCCAAATTTTTTGAAAATTTAATCACTTGTTATTTCTAGTATAATATATTTGTCCAATAAATATCATTTTGTTATCTGCATTTCTTCCTGGTGTAGCAATTTTAATGGCCAGTAGTGTAGATTTATTGTTTCGAATTAATTTTGAAAAAGATTTTCTGTCTCGTAAAAGTTTGAATCACTCTCTGATAAAATGCAAAAAAAGTTTGTTTTCATTTACAATTCTGAGCAAACTGCTTATTCAATAAGAAATTTGGCTTCTACAAATTAAAAAGGATAATGTCACAGCCGGTTTATATAATTTTGTTAACATATAATGCATTTTCATCATTTTTGTAATTTTCTTCATAATTTTTATTTTTAAATGACATTATATAAATTTATGATGGATGACTTGAAATTCTTCAGTAATGCAAAATATCATTTGGGGAAATTTTATGAAGATGTATATAAAAATTATGTTCAGGTTCTATTATTAAAAACAAAAAATAATGAGGAAACTTTTTTCATTTATTTGAAAATAGAATAATGCTATTTATGAGAAAAAAATCTGCAAATATTTCTGAAAATAAATATTTCTAAAGTAAATAATCATCTTTCTTCCAAAATCTCTCTGTAATTATTTACTTTTTATAGATTACTTATTTCTATCTGTTAATTTACTTTATTTCTGTAGCTAATTTTCTTATCCGCGTCTGTATGATAAATTTTTAGACTGTTGTGGATAATGTCATATCGTCGCATGTTTTTTCCTACGTCTAGTGGCAAATTAAATGGAAATTAACTTTTGGCGTAAACTGAATTCGATGTAAAATAAAAGATAATGCGTTCGTTTTCTTTCGGTGTATTTAGTATGTTATGTATACTCAGTCAGAGACATGTATAACTATTTTATCAGGAAATATTCTACATTTACTGAACTTGGTGCAAATAATTGTATTTAGAAATTAAGTAATTAATTCTATTTCCTCAATAAAATCCATCACACAAAAAAAAAAAAAAAAAAAAAAAAAATCATTTTCGTAATTCAAGAAACTATTTTACATGAAAGAATCACCTAAGGTTAAAATTCTATTGGAATTTTTTTAGCTTACTCTTCCATTATTAACAAATATATTCAATTATGTGTTTACGGATTCAATTTCGGCAACTCATAATGCCAATAACTTTCATTCAGCAAGAAACTTGGCGAAAACAAAACGGTGTTCAAATTTCAAATGTGCAGCGGTAAAAAAATTTCATTGGACGATGAGTCCGAGTTGCCGAAAATCGATCAGTGACGTCACATAATGTTAAGTCTATTGGAGTTGCCCATATTGAAATATCGTCAACTGTAATGTAATAGGGGCTTACAACGAATACTGCGGCCAGCCTTGTTTACATATTATAAGTTACTCTACATAAGTTGCCAAAATTTGGAAAACAATTTTGTATAGGAACTTTGATAATGTAAATTAGCATGGGATATTTTTCATATCTTGAAAACAAGATGCATTTACACAATTTTAATAAATAAACTTTAAAAATCGAAATATAAACACTGTAAACTATTTGCAAATGAATATTTGCCTATTTAGGAGCAACTTCTGATGGTATCATTAAAAGCATTTTAGGGCAATTACTGACATGAAGCTAGACCGTTTAGTGAATATCTTTATGTCAGCAATTATCAAATTAAGCTATGATTTTTAAAGAAATCTAACTCTTGGAATTCTAGAAATAAAATTATTTGATTAATTAATAATTATTTATTTCTAACTATAGTTACAAATAACAAAAATATAAACTGTTGCCACCTGGGTCTAGGAACACCTAAAATTGTAAAGAAGAGATGTCAAGTTTTACAAGGAATGAATGGTACTGAAAATAAGAAAAAAATTATTTTAATTATTTCTTTTTGGAAATAATTAAAAGTCAACGAATTTAGTTAATATGTGCTACAAATCCAAATTATATTTTAGATTGGAAAAAAAAAAAAAAAAAGCCTATAAATCATTTTTAATCTGAAGTTTGAATTTTTTTTTTATCAAAATTCTCTTTAGATTTTATAAAATCTAATTGTTATGAAACTATAATTAATGTTATCTACAACAAAATTATAATCATTAAGATGTGAGCCGTCCCACCCTAAGGTATTCGGCCTAATACATTTTCATAAAAGGAAGTTATGCACAAATTAACAAAGGAAATTTATATTTTCGTAATTGAAAAAACAATATTCGTAAAATAATATGAAATATAAGTTTAAACATAAATACAAAAAAAAAATTGTATTTTTGAAGTATTTTCTTATTTGTTCATTAGATGTATACATAAAACTTCTAAATATATTAAGAAAATTAACCAGTTAAAGACAATTTAAAAATTAATCACTGAATATTTTTTATCTAAAATTTTTTTAATTAATGGAACACAATATAGGTAAGAAATACACGATATATTTTTAATAAAATCAATTGACGTAAAAAATATGTAGTTTCTCTTTTTTCTCTCCTAAAATTAAATTTTGTTTTTGATCAATCATGGAAATTTAAGAATAATTAATCACTATAAGAAAGTTCTAAAGTGTGAATTTTTATATAATTATCAGTATAAAAAAATTCAAAAATTTCTTGGCATATCTATGAATGAGATTTTTTTTTTCCTGAGTTTTTAATTTGGGTGTTATAAAATATTTATGCAATTCCTCTGTAAAATATCGTTGATACATTGTTACATAGATATTTAATTTTAGAGATTTAAAATGATAGCTAAAACATAATGAGTGGTTAATTAGTTATCTATAAATTTATTAAATCTTAGGAACAGAAATACAAAACAAATTACCTCTAAGCTGCTGTAAACTCCAGCAAATTGCGGAATATCATAGCTTATATACAATCATATAAGTGTATTCTCGAGTATCATAGAACGTCTTATTAAATTCTGAATAATTTAAGAATTAACTAGTTCTTTAAAAATGAGAAGTAGAAAGGGAAAAAAAACTAAACTAGCCTGGATCAGTTTTCATAAAATGCATCAATATCAATAGTATATCCGATGAAATTTGAAATAAATCTAAAAAAAAATTTTTTCAATATTTTGTTTCTGTTTCAGGTTAAAATACAAAATTTATTCCGCTTTTTCCAAAATTTAATAATTTTATGAATCTTTTATGTCTTCAGTAAAATCTCATTTTTTGCAGTTAATTGTGATAGTTGTTTTATAATATAGAAGCAGCATTTATTTTTTTAAACTTAATTAAAAATTTTTTATTTGTTTAGTCTTTCTTTTAATTTCATTAAAATTGTGTAACTATAGTTGTGTGAAATATTAAATATAAGTTTTATTTTGAGGATTATTCGCTTTGAAGACTGCATGATAATTAATTTTTTGAACTATAATGTGTAACTTAGTTTTCCTGCTTCTTTTTGTTATCAAATTCTCCTTATCATGATTGGTTTAAATAAATCTGACTACGCATTAATTTTGCTTAGAGATAGAGATAATTATTATTAGTTATGCTTAGTTATCATTATTAATTAAATTATATTTTTAATCAAATAATGATTAACAAAGGTGTGCAAATTTTAAACTTAAAAAATGAATTGCTGTACACTTTTCTAAAAATTTTGTACCATAATTTGTGTTCTAAGTGCAAAAATAATTTTGCACTTGATACCTATAAAATGTTTAGGTATTCACAATTAGATGGCCTGGAATTTATTTATTTTTCACTCAAAGGAATAGTTAAAAAATAATTCCAAATTGCTTGTTTAATATTTGAGAAAACAAAATAGTACCATGTGAATGGTACTATTTTGTTCAAATGGTCTCTTTAACTGAATTATTTTCACACATTCAGTTAAAAGTACCGTTAATGACTGAAGAAAAATAAGCTTAATAAAAAATTTCTCGTCAAAATTTTTGAAAAGATGGAAATCCATGCTAAGGACGGAAAATAAGCACCCTCTTGCATCTTTTTATATTTGAATACAATAAATTATGTCATTTAAAATAAGGCTCAATAGTGCAAGAACTTTGCTGGCAATAATCGTAACACACATTTTTTCTAATATATATATATAAAATTAGAATTAGATACAGCTATAATTAATTAATCGATTAATCAATTATGAAATATTTTTTTTTTGTGAGTTAATGTTGTATATTATTTTATAACATTTGAAACGTTTATATTGTAATGCAATAATTTAAATAAATAAATGTACACAAATTTATGAAAATAAATTTATTCAGCTATATACACTTTTTTTTAAAAAAAATATAATACACTTTTCATTATAAATAAAATCACAACTCAAAAATAAATAAAATTGATTATATTTAAAATATTCTTATAATCTGCAATATTAACATTTCAATTACAGAGATTAAAATAAAAATTCAGTGTTATAACAAATAAAATTTTATTTCACAATAGATATTTAAAAAAAATCATCATTATATAATTGACATAAAATTTTGATTTTAGTTGAATAAAAACTTTTGATTAAAATGATTTAAAAATAAATATTTTATCTTTTAGATAGAATATCATATATTTCATTAAAGCTCGTATGCAATGCATTCCTGAAGTCAGAGCCATCTTTGAATGAGCTCACTAAACAGCCAAGTTGATTTTCTAAGAAACCATAGGCTATTCCAAAACCATCGTCCACAACAGGTCCAAAACCACCACCGCTGAAACAGGAACCATACAATGTTGAAGTGGAGAGTATAAAGTGGTTAGCTTGAATAAAGGATGGATCTTCAAACAGAGCTGGTGTTTTTCTGTTCATTCTTTCAGCCATACAGCGTAATCCAAACAAATGACGATCAAATCCCTGACCTAATGAATAAGAATGTAATCTTCCAGTTTTATTTTCAGAGATAAAAATATTTCAGAAATAATGATTTAAAATTATTTGAAAACATTTAAAAATATTATTCATAAAAATTTACTTCATTACCAAATATTTGTAAAGAGTCAATGCTAATTTCTTCAATTAAAATAGTTCTTGAACAGTGGAAAAACTTTAATGCCAAATGTTTACTTCCAGCATTTCAGAATCATTGTATATATTTCTATACAATGTATTAAAATGCTATTTATATACATTTTTCTTATGAAAATAAAGTGCTTTTCATTTTAAAATAAATACATTTCATATGGTAACATGATGATTTAAACATGAATGACTATTTTATTGCACATCATGGAATTTTGAATCACTTATTACTAGCAAATAAGGGTCTGGCTGATTACCACTGTATAAAAACAAACTAGAAAATTATAAATGGTTGTCTAAACATTATCCAAAAAAGAAAAAACATACAACCTGAACAAACAAGAAAAGTAAAGGTTTATGATGACTCAGTGGTGATCCATTATTTTTCATAGTGGAAAGCCATGAGTTTGATTACACTTAATGTTAAATAATTGGATATAGTGATTGTGCTTTTGTTTTCTAAATACAAAAATACTATGCCTATATCCAGTTGAGACAAGCATCTAGGATAGAAGCTAAAGAGTTTTATGGACTTTCATTCTAGCAATAAAGAAATGTCACTATATGTAAAAGTTACTTATAGATAATCAAGATTTATTTTTTTGAACGATACATATATTTTTTGCACCCAAGGAGAGCTAATTACACCAGAACCAACAGTCTAAAGTAAATTCTCAACTACAAACTTTCAAGTCCAAGGTAGGAGCTGTTGAACCAAAGGGCAGAATGCTAATTACTTGACTGCATCTCAAGAAACCAAATGTGTAACAATGTTACACTATATATAAAGCACAATTTATGAAAAAAGAATTGTATTATTGGCAGTATACAAAGACTACCATTTACACAATAGGGAACCATTGAAATAAAGCCTTTGTTAAACGTGCACCAATAGTTTTATCAAATGGTAAAAGATCGGTTTTTTTTCCCCCATTTTACTTTATTCATTGTGAAATGCAATCTTGAAATTAAATTACACTATCATTTTAACGACGTGTAAAAAATTTGCATATTCTACCTATAGCAAGCATTTGAATGAAAATTTCAAAGGTTTTTATTTTATTGGTTCAATTTTTCAAACGTTTGTCTTTTCAGATTGAATAAAATTCAGAATCTTTTTAAAATATAAGAAGAACAAAATTAAAATGTTGAATATTTTATTATATTAAATGAAATTAATGGATAATAGTTTTTCATAATTTACCATAAAAGCAAATAGCATTCAAACTAAAAATTAATTGAAACAAGCACTTTCATTTATAAAAATTTATAAAAATGAAAGTTTACATACTTGTCAATTTTAAATTCTAAAATAATTTATACAAGAATCCTCACCCATAGCTGCTTCTTTGGTAAGTTTATTATGAACTTTTGAGCAGTTTGAAAGCATTCTTTTCAATTCTTCATGAGAGACACAATTTGTTTTATGAAACTCCTCTACAAATGCCTTAGTGGCCATTGTAAGTGGTCTTACAGTTTCAGTTCTACCATGTTTAAAAGCTGATGTGCTACAAGATTCATATGTAGCCACAAATTTTCCAAACACCTTATAATATGCCATCTATAAAAACAAAAAAAGACCCACAATAAAAAATAAATAATAATTTTTTATTCAGCAATTAGACAAATTTAGGCTCATTATTATATATTTGATATAGCTAAAATAATGTTATGTTTTGATTAAGAAACTACAATTAAAGTCAAAAAGATGATGTGATATATTTTGTGGCATAGTAAATTAAAAAAAAAAAAAAAAAAAAAAAAAAAAAAAAAAAAAAAAAAAAAAAATCAACATATTTTAACACTCTTTATAAAAATTTTTTAATGTGCAAAGCCTTTTTTGAAACTAATTGTAAGTCATGCAAAATTTGAAGTTCATAGTTTTTATATCAAAGTGAATTCTAAATATTTATGACCAAATAATAATGATAGTATATAAGAAGTAAATGGATACAAATTTTAAAATTAAAAAAATTGTTAGGTGAAAAAAAAATCTAATTGACACACACACAGAGACTAGTTCCTAACTTCAAAAGTAAACTGTTGAATAATATAAATATTTTTAAGGATTCATTCAGATCAAAATCTAAATAAATAATATAGAATGACATTTAATAAACACAAAATAAAACTGATAAAGAACCAGCATCTCCATACCATTAAATAATCTTTTGTCTTTAGCAATTTAATTATAAATTATATTAATTACCTGTTTGAAATTTTTGCTTATTCACTTTTATTAAAAATAAAGAAATTGCATTTTTAAATTTTTCATATTTATAGCAAACAATTTTTTCTATAATTGTTTCTTATTTCATTTAAATTGTTTTAACATAATTTTATTCACTATTTCAGAGTGAACAAAAAAATAAACAAATATATATATATATATAAAAAATATAAATAAATAATAATAATAAACAAAAAAACCTATAATAATAAAAAAACAATTATTTGTCAATTTTTTCTATTAGTATCAATATCAGATTCAATAACATGGAGTGAAGCACAAATCCCTTTGAACTGAACAGAAATTTTAAATCACAAATAGTATTTGTATTTATAAAAAAAGATTATGGCAAAACCATTATACCAAACTCTAAATGTAAATAAAAAAATTACATTAAACAGATATCTAATAGAATTTTACTTTATAGCTTTTACCATGATATTATAGCTCTATTTGGTGCTTCCCAAACAGTATTAATATTGTGATAAAAGCAATAATACTTTACATTATTTCTAAAATCCTTTTAAAATTACAGTCATAGAAAGAAAGAAAGGAAAAAAAAAAAAAAAAAAAAAAAAAAACTACAATTCTAGTAGATCTTAAAACATTTTTTAAGTCTGAAGATTATTAATCCCTTTTTCACCATTAAAATCAAATAATAAATAATTTTGATCATAATTTGACTTTTGAACATAAAACCATGAAGAAGTATTTTCCAAGCATTTTTATTTATATATTGCATATCAGTTTACGATTGTTGCATTTATAAAAAAGTGAAAAATTCCTTTTCGATCCCACATAATTAATATGAGAATAAAATCTTTTTAAAAGTAAATTATAGTTTTACTAGAATTAAATAAAAAAGTGCAATATTCAATAACAAAATAATATGCAGTGCATTTTAATAAAACCCTTCACAAATAAAACTTATATTCATTTATTAAAACTTTTATTTTGGCTTATATTCATAAGTTTTATTTGTTAGTTGAATATTGTGAATACAAATATTTCAATCATTTTAAACAATATATAAAGTATTTTTGACAGAAAATTTATGAAATATTTTTCAAACATAAAATTTAGTGTAATCAGGAAAATTATAGATATAATTGAAAGAAGCATAATTAATATATAGGAAAAAATATATTTATAAGAAATCACTACAAATAATTTTTTTTAAATAATTTCCTATTATAATAATTTAAACAATACAATTTACAATACACTACTTATTAGGGAAGAAATTTGAATATTTAAATACCTGAAACCCTAACTGAACAATAGAGTCTGGGCTTAGTTTAAAAGTTTTAATATGCTCCCTATTTAAGAGATCATGTTGGAGTACATTGAACTGCAACTTATCAGTTTGCTGCTTTAGATGCACTTCAGCTTTTTTTATTGTGGTTTTTATCTTCTCATCCAAAACAAAATCTGAAAAATATATTCCTTTAGTAAAGTAATTTCATAATTAATAAATGTATTACTTAATAGCAATTTATTAGATATCAAATAATTTTAGCAGTTATTGAAGATATGATATAATTTTTTTTATCACAAAAGACAATATAAAAAAATGATGCAAAGGATCTGAAAGATTAGCATTGACGAAGTTGGTAGTTACATAAATAAAATTTATGACTAACAGAATTCTTTCAGGATAAGATATTATAATTCCAAAAAATTTACATTTACTGTAAGTGATGAAACCATTACAATTGTAACACAATAATTATAAATAAAATGATGGTCTGATGGATTATTTCATTTTACATAAATAACATTTATTTTTTACAAATCAAAATACATATTGTTACTAAACGAGACATTTTCACTTTTTAGTATTCAAATTTTATAATTGTCAAAGTTAAAAAAGCTAGAATTCCATATAGAGCAAACAGTTAATATAAAGTTGATTAAAACAATAATTCTAACCCAAATTACACACATTTTTCATTTCTATAGATTTATTTTATTTAAAGGAAAAATGTTTAGAAAAACACCATGTTTGTGAGACTAAACAGTGAAAAATAAAGCTAATATTATACATATATATTATAATCTGAATTATATCAACTTCTAACAATTATTTTAGTTTAATAATGACAACCAAATAGCTGCTTCAAAATAACAAGAAACATTAGCAGATACCAGGAGATAAAGTTTGCTTTATCTTCTGATATCTGAAAAATATAAAAAATAATATAATTTGATTAATTAAAATAAATAAAAAAACAGCTAATACGCTTTTTAAATAAAGTTAGATATTTATTCTAAATTTAAAGGTATTCATAAAGATGTAAAACTAATCAGTTTGATTTTTTTTTCCAGCATTTAAAAACAATTTTATTTTTACTATTATCATTCTACAACACTTACCTTATATTTTCCAGATAGTTAAGTCATTTATAAAATAACTCAAATTAATTTGAATCATTTATATTTTCACTACTTTTGTTTCATAACATAAAAAATTTATTTTTTTTAAAAATCTGTCATTTTTTTAAAGCAACTCAAAAAATTGTCAATGTGGGGAGTTTTCCACACATGAACTAAGCTATCTAATGATATAAAACTATTTTCCTAATTTAGTCAACAGTAGATAATAATTAATAAAGATAATAATTATAAAAGTTTTATTTTTTGATAAAAATACTCTTATTCATATTATCTATTTATAGATAAACTTCAGAAACCTACACAATAAAAATATATTTCGAACATATTGCCAAATAAAGAAATAAGATGGGGAAAATAAAAATGCTTGTTTGAAATTAAGCATTAATAAACACAAAAAATGGTAATAAACAAAGAAACAAACCTAACAACACTAACCTAATTTTTTAACCCAATGAGAAGCATCCACATTAGCAGATACTGTTTTTGGTCCTACAAAATGGTTTTTTACAGAATCATTATATATTTCATTAAAGTATCTCAAAACAGCAACACCATCACCCCATGCATGCTCAAAATTTACAGCTGCTTTTCCATCTTTGGTTATAATAAGTGTAAAACTCTTGTCAAACCATCTGATAAAATTAAAAAAACACAATGTAATTAAGAAAAACAAAATTTAAAGAGAAAAAGTCAGCATTCTAAATAATATTACTAAAAAAGTATATTAATTAATAAATTAATTGAAAGAAAAATATGGAATGTTGCTAATATAGAATCATGATGGGGTGGTGACTTCAGTACAAGAACCACATAATTTTTAGTATATATACCTGTTTAGCAAAATTGCTGCATTTTATTAGCTAAAAAACTTCAAAAGGTTTTGTATTGAAATGCTATTGATTAATATATGCATATAAATTTTTACTATGAACGTCAGTGTAATGTAGTTAATTTTATATTTAGAAAAATTTGAAAAATATATTAAACTTTCACAAAAATAAATAATTACTTGAGAATAAAGGCAATATATGCGTATTGAAATAATAATATAAGGGCAAAATATTTTATTTTTCATACAGGTTTGTGCTCCCAAATTAAAATGTTTGATCAACAAATTGAAATGAATTTTGATTATTGGTCAATATTATATAATATTAAAATTATATTAATTAAGTTATATTATTAATATTATTGAAATCTGAGTAGCCAAGCCTTTATAATGAGCATCATTAAAATAAATCCCCTGCGAAAATTATACAAGACAGAAACTAAATGAAATCTTGAAATTTGTTTTCAGTTGTTGTTACTTATGACATTTGGCTAAGCCAAGCTTAGTTGTCTGGAACTGGGTGAATGAAATCAGATAGAGCGTCTTCCGTTTTTGAATAGAGCTACCTTTGAAGAGAGTGGAAGTACAACTTTGGCTCACAGATGGCAGCACCATCTGTGTTTTACAATTTAAAGATAGGAAGCCAGAGAAGAATCAAGGCCTGGCTCCTAACACCCACAGAGGTATTGATTTGGAATGGGAACATGTTGGACATTGTGATCACGGCATATTTTACATGCCATAGTCACATTAGTGAACATGATGGTCTTTAGTTGACCGAAAATTGAGTTCACAGCCTGGTGATTGTGAGGAATGAATTAATAAATATTGCTTTCTAAATATTTTCAAGTTCTTTAAGGTTTCAATAACTACAATAAAAGAAAAATGTTATGAAATTATTCTTCATTTCAAACTCCTCAAATGATTAAAATTTATAACATTTAAAGTAACGATATAAATCAAATATTTACTTTGTTTTTATGTGGTTTACTGGAGCAAGGTCCAACACTGGACATTTTAATACTGTACAATATTAAACTCAGAGATAAAAGGTTAGTCAAATGTATAATGGAAAGTATTAGAAACTCACTAAAGTTTATGTAAAAGATTAAAATTGATAAAAGTTTATATAGAATTCAAAATACTAATTGCAGATACAAATGCAAACAAACTTCAATGTGGGTTTAAACCCAATTAAATCTGATAAAATTAAATTTGTACTGTTAAACAATACTAAATGTAAATCATTGAATTCAGGATATACAATTAAAATGTATATGGTACATTTATGTGTCACAAATCAGAGACAAGAATAAGTGCTTGTGGGTAAATCAAGTATGTTCAATGTGAAAGCTCATAAGTTTTACATCAACTCTTCCCATAGGAACAATTGGGAATGGAAGAATAAATAAAAGATATATAATGTGTTTCTTGTCTGCAAATTCCAAGTTTTCTGCCAGTGGAAGTAAATAGTTTCAAACTGATTTTCGACAAAAATTACAACTCACAACCACTTGACGAGTAGGCTTAGGAATATGGGGATTCTTATTGAACTAATTAACATCGAATTGAGCTCTGCAACAAAGTATTTTAAAAGAAAAATATAATATATAAAACAAACTTTGAATACTTCCAAATGGTTGAATATCATAAAATATTTCATATTTTCTATAAACTTAAAAATGGAATGAAATAAAGGTTTTGGTTCATTTTTAGCAAATTAATAAATGGCGAAAATGTTTGCTTATTATTTATAAGTTTTAAAACAATAAATAAATACTTTATTATTAAAACACACGAAATAGTATTGTTTATACTGTAAAAATTGAAACTTATAAAGTTTTTATTTGAAAATGCAACTTTTATGGAGAAATGTAGTGATTTGATAAGACTTTATGAGCAGGATTAATCAAAATTATTTCAAATATAATTTATTTCATAAAGAAGATGATTTATGAGCATTTCAAAAATAAAAAAAAGGTTGCAAATAAATGTAACTTATGAAATAATAATATAAAATAATTTTTTTTTTAATCTGAACAAGTATTGATACCACAATTAGTACAAAATGAGATTCCATGAAAAATAAAAAAAAAACAATAAAAAAAAATCTACTAGCTACTTTCCTACAGATTTTGCACAAGCTTTTGATTAACAGTTTGTGTTTTTTATTAATCATTTGGCAATCAAAAAGTTTTTGAAATGTTACAATAACTGCAAAAAGAGAGTATAAAAAATCGATTATTTTGAAGAGAAGAAAAATATGAAATAATTGATCAAATTAATGGTTATCCAACAAATTTTCATAAAATATTGGCAAGTAGTTGGTAAAAAAATACTGAAATAATATATCAATGCTTAAATTATATATATCAAGTATTGAATTGATACTTGAATCAATTCTTGACATATATATTCAATACTGAAATAATACATCAAGTATTGATTTTATTCTTTTGTACATTGTTTATTAGAGTTCATTTCTTCTGGTATCAAAGTCAATACTTCATACTACAATAATACAGAATATATATTGAATAGATTTAAAAAGTATGATTTCTTCTTCACAATATTACACTAAATTATCTTGCAATCTTTATACCAAAGTTCTAAATGAAAAAACAATTGCAATGTTTTGACCAAATTTAACTAAACTAATTTTTTTTTCAAAACTTCACATTAAACAACCTATTTTAAGAATTTTTA
>JAPDSC010083662.1:0-36398 GCA_026290005.1 Latrodectus geometricus | reverse complement strand
CTTATATCTATCTAGTTCTAAAAAATTATATATATATATATATATTAATGGAGTTAAAAAGTAATTACAGAACAATAATTTGAGTAATATGTAAGGATAAATGTATACTGTACATTGCTCAAAATATTTTTAAAGTTATAAAATTAAATACTAATAACTCTAAGATTCAAATTATAATTTTTTAGAACTAGATAGATATAAGCTTCCTTGCAAAACCTTTTATCAGAAAAAAAAGAATTATGAAGAATATTTTAAGAAAATTAAAGAATCAGTTGTGTACATGCTTCGATGTAGTATTTACTTTTAGAGAAATGGGACTATTGAATTTATGTGGTAAAAAAAATTACGGGAAAAGTCATTTTGGGATTTAATCAAGATAAAGTGCTTTTTTAAGTAAAAAGTAGCAGTAACTTCTTGAAAAAATCCTTTTGAAGAAAATTATATAGATAAAAGTTTATTTTTTATTAAACAAATACAATATTTCAAATAAAGGTAAATTAAATACATGCTTTAAATTAATTTAAAATACAGATTTTTAATCAATATTTTTTCAATTTAATATATTGAGAACAGAACAATTCAATATATTTAGAAAATTTATCGATAGCATATATTACCTTATATATTTGAAAAGTTATATAATAATTAAATAAAAACAATGCAAGATATTTATTAAATTTTATCAATAGCATATATTACCTTATATATTTTAAATTATTAAATATATGCTGTTTTTGCGAACTATTATTTTAATTTATAAATTTTTAAATATCACATTGAATGAATGATGATGATGCATTGATTGTAAAACAGAATAGCCGACATAAGTTTATAATTTATAACGTTAATGAGATGGCAGGTGAGAATACTTAATGAGGCATCAATTATCAAAATTACTATAAAATTTAATTATGATTCTTGATAACTCAGTAACAACTGTATTAGTGAATATATTTCATAAAAGCAGTTATAAATAAATTTTTAAAATTAATTTATTATTTAAATTGGGAATTTTTACAATAAACATTTTTAAAAATCTAATTTTAGCAATAAATACATTTTACATATTCTATGTGAATTGTTAATAAGCCTTTTATGATTTTATAAATAAAACTTTTTTAGTAATATAAATATATTTATAAATTTTAAAAGTAATTAAATGCTAGCATAAAATGTGTTATATAAAAATATTCTGGGCTTAAAATGTGCAGAATTTATATATGTCTAAAACATTGTGTTCATTGAAGTAATATAAAAAACTTGTTTTATTGAAAATTGTAATTAATAGGGTGTATGAGAAATTATTTTTCATTTGAAAAATTCTTAGAATACGTATCCAAGTATTATATATATTTAGCAGCAACCAAACTGATAGCATAGGATATACCATTGGCATTTGGGTTTTCCTTTAAAATATATATCTGTTCATCTCAGTTTTTGCAAAACCTGTGAATATTTTCAAGTTAAATTATTCTGTATATTTATTTGCATAAAAGTAGTCAAGAGAGAAACTATGCATCTGCTACTGAGACTATCTTAAATAAGATTAACATTAATTAAGAAATCTAATTATAACGGGATGGGAAATCCACCTTTTGCAAAGGCTCTTAAAAAGATTTACTTACAAGAAACAACTCACAGAGGAATAAACTACTTTCATACTCAGATAGAAGCTATTTATGATACTAAATGGATAACATTTACTCCTTAAAAGATGATTTTAATGAATGAATTTATAATTACTGAAATTTACAAAAGAATAATTTTGTAATAAAACTTAATTCTTTTGCATTTCTACATTAGTTAGAGTCTTAAAACAGTTATTTGAAAAATTTTCGTATATTTCCCATTAAACCTTTTGCACATAATATCGTTTAATACCATTTTATTCTACGTGACGATGGCATTACTGCAAATGTCATACAATTTCCTAATTTATTTCAGAAAGGCCTGTAATTATACAAACATTGGTATAATATCATGCATTTGTATAAATGGATATTGTGCAGTATTATGCATTTGTGTATAATGGATATAGTAACATATTCAAAATAAAACTTAAATAAGATTAGGAACCAATAAGTAACTTTGCAACAAAATTTTGGACAAATATAAGAATTTCATAAAGAGCATTTTATATTTTCCTTGTAAGTATTTCATCTTGATCTTTAATTATTATTTTCATTTAATTAAAATGAAGTTATTCTAAATTTGTCAAATTAATTTAAAACCAAATTTTGTTTAATATTTTTGACAATTATTAGATACCATTAAACAAAGCAAAAAGGAATATTGCAATTATAATTTTCTATTCCTAATGAAAATTTAACTGGATACAGTTTGAAAAAGCGTAGATGATAATCTAACAGCAGAAAAATGTCTTAAGGTATTTGAACAAACTTACGCCACATACTACTCCCTAAGAGAAGATCCCATTAAGATGTCGCAAGAGGGAATACTTAGTAAGTCCATAAACATTCATCATGGCTGATATGCATGTAATAAATATAAGTGTAACAACCATCCTTCACTGTTAAACTATGTTACGATCGATGGACACTTCTCTTCAGAGTGGATCTGACCACTCAATACATATGGTTGCATAAATGTAAGCTAATCCAGTTTTAGAATGTGATTTATTTATTTGTTTAGCAAACAACATCAACCATCAAAACTCATAAAAGTTGTAGTTTTTAGAATAAAAATTTGAAAATATTAATTAAAAATGTTTCTGTTATTATTGTTTTTTAGACATTCAGTGTAAGTAATATATTTAAATTAGAATGAATAAACTTCAGGAAATATATTTCATAAATTATGCATTAATTTATTTAGTATCATTTTTATGTAAGATGTGAAAATTATTTTGTTGTTATATATCAAGAAAAATATAGTTACTTAAAAAAATATTTGCTATGAAATTATTTGCCTGGACAAGGAAACCATAACTTTTGTTATTTAATAACTATTATTTTAATTTCATTATTTCCATAATACGTTTTTCAATTTTTTATCATTTTAATCAAGAAGGAAAATATAAGAAGTAAATTTAAAATACCTTTTTCACTAAACTCAACACAAACGTAGTTATCAGACTAAAGTGATAAAATAACTGTGAATATCATTCTGTGGTTTAAATTTGCTTTTCAATCAAAATTACAAGAAACTATAATTTATTTTCTTTACTCAATAAAGTATCCATGTCTGTAATAAGAAAAATTAAATAAATGATTCATGGTTAGTAATAACACCCACTATTTCATAAATAAATTAATCAAGTTGTTAACACTTTTAACACCTAAAACAATAAAAAAAAAAACAAGCTTAATCAAAAACTTAAACCATTTTCTTCCATTATAAATGTAATAAATATATTTTTATTTCATGTGCTTTTAACTGACTTGTCCTGTTACAAAAAAATACTAAATCTATTTATTCAGTTGAAGGTTACATAAAATTTTGTAATTTTAGTGAATAATAAAATAGTGAATAGTAAAAATGCTTGATAGTAAATAATTTAATTTAAATATAATCCCCATGGAAAGTTAAAATATTAAGAGTTTAAATCTAGAATTTATCTAAAAAAGGTCAGTACCATATATAAGTTTGTGAAGTTATTTACGATACATTTTTAAGTTACTTTACGATTATTTATAAGAAATAATCCATATAATTTCGTGAAATAAATAATCTATATTGATGAAATTTCAAGAACTGATTTCATCATAATAGGAAAGCCTTAACATTTATTTTTATGATTGTATAGTAATTAAATGTTTGTTTAGGATATAAGTTGTAATAGTAATAACTCAAATAAATAAGATAATAAAATAATTAATTTATTAATACTAAGAAAATATATACTATTAAATATATAATACATAATTATGTATATATTCACATAATTATGACAAAATTTGCATAAAATTCTTGGAAGATTTAGATATTATAACCTTACATTATTTTACATGAAATTCAAATATTATTTATCTTAAATTCTCAAATAGAAATTCAAATGATAAAATATAGTAAAAAGATTTATAGATATTTCAGATTTAATGAAAGAGGGAATAAAAACAATTTTATACCTTGTCGTTGTATAATAACAGGCTACTAAGATCTCCCCTTTAAACAATGCAAGGGACGAAAATGATGGCAACCTTTTTAAAGAAGCATCCAGTAGGTGTGCTATCTTAGACCCAAAAGTAGGTCTTCCTAATTTAAAAGCAGTGGCCAAGCAGAAGAGCCACATTATTGATCTACCACCCCAGAGGTATCATTTTACATGGAGGACATTGTGACCAAAACATACTTAACGTGCCCCAGCCGCCAATTGCCAAAATTACGGATTTTTAATTGGGTCTTGACACGAACTCACTATTTTTCGATCAAGGGAATAAATGCCCTAACCATCCAGACCACCATGGCTTTTCCATTATATGCATTTCTTCTTTAAATGTTCTTTTAAATGAGTAGTATAATACATCATGATAAAAGAAATTATTAAAAATAAAAAAAGAGGGAATCAAAGCTTAGAATTAAGAAAATAGGAAATTTAACATTATTTTTCACTAAAAACTAAAATTTGAATAGTATTCTAAAAAAAGCTATTGCAAAAAGGATTTTGATATAGGGACAATTATATAAATTTAGGAAATAATTTTAAAGTAATTATATCTTATTGTATTTTAAATCTTTCACGTTTAACATAATAATAATTATTTATTATTCAATAAAACACTGTACTTTTTACTACATTAAATACCTTTGTCAGGAAAATGCAGTATTAATTATAAAGCAAAAATATAATCCATGTTTTCAAAAAAAAAATTTCCGTCTTTATAATGATGTCTTTTTTATTCGTAACAATATAATATACAGATTATGCATACCTCGTTAAAATTGTATTTGCGAAATATTAAAATGAAATAATGGACAATTAAAGTTAAAATGAATTTTAATTTATGAATTTTATAGCAATTAGCTCTTAATACTATATTCCAAATAAAAGAAAATGAGATTGTATCCATATTCTTGTATTAATTGATCATTAATTTCTGAAAACCTATTATTTGGAAATTAAATGAAATTTATCTTTTATTTAGACTTCAAAACTTGGAAAGAAATATATTTTTCACAGTATTAAAATATATGTGTATATGAAAATTATTGTAAAGGCAACATGACTTATATGCAATTCATAGTGGATTTAAATGAATTGCATATGCATTGCATATGCATGCATTATTTGTAGGTAATGTTTGTAATTATATATTTCTGTAAAAACAGAATATCTGTATGTAACAGAAGTAAATGCATTACATATAGATATGCTGTTTGAAATTAATAAATTAGATTATATCACACCTAGGAACATTTATATTTAGTTATCCCTGATGACATAAGCTCGTACATGTGACTCGTAAATGAACAGGCTCATAAATTTGAATTATGACCAAGTAAAGAATTCAAAACATGAACCCCAGTGCTCCGTTCTCCATAGCACACAAACTCACAATGGACCTTATGAAATACTTAATATTTGTAAACATTCTATGCTTGATAGTCTTGGTTTGCATAATATATCAAAGCAACTAACTCTTGCATTGTGAACATAATACTTCTCCAAGTTACAGAATCCCATGAAGTTGCTTATAACAGACCATAAAACACGGTGGCATTTTTCTGTATGCACTCCCAAAATCTCTAGAGTTAGAAGATTTCACATAGATTTAATAACAATTTAATTAATACAAACTTTCTGATGTTACCCTTGCTTGGCTAATGGAAATAATATTATTGTGTTTGATGAATAATTTTTTGCAGTAATTTTTTTTCAAAATATTTACTTTTAACATAGTTTGTTTTCCAGGTATAATTAACTAAATGTAAAAAAATATTATGAGTGAGTATATTTTACTATTTATAATATGTTATGAAATGATTGTAACTAACGTAATTGTTTTGATTATGACGGATTTTATGTTAATGATTGTAACGGACGTAATTGTTTTTTATTGACATTATTTAGTTATTGTTTTATTAATTTGTTTATAGTTTATTGATTTGAAAAATATAATTGTTAAATTTTATATTATCTTTTATCGATATTATTTATTAAAACGTACTGACATTTAAAATTACATTTGTACATAAAGTACTTGATTGGTGATTTTTAATGAAAATAGATCCAAATAAATATGAATGCATATATATTTTGTAACATAAATAAATAAATGTTATTAATAATTTATATAGTAAACTTCTCCTAAAATCAAGATATCTTTGCAATTCAAAATTTCATTATTTGTAATTTTTAATTTAAAATATACAAAAATTAGCCCAATATTTTAAAGTTCATACAAACATGAAAACATAATTATTTTGTAATGTGAACGTATTTATCTAAAATCTATTTTTGCGTTTGTCTAATTTGTTCCGTGGTTTCAAAAGGAATTAATAACTTTGATTTTTTTGTAATTTATTTCTTTAATCATGTTTAAAAGTATAACAAATTTAAAAATTAAATACATAACTTTCATTTCCCTTCTTTGGTTTACTTAAACAATTACATTAATCTATATGAAATAATGATAGCTCTTATGTGTAAAACAATGATCACCAAACTGTCTATCTTGTACCACTAGTAATTCCCAAGGATATTTTTGATAAACCACGTAGATTCTAATATTTTCGATAAATCACGTAGATTTATATCCCTAACTATGTTGAAATTATTTTAGTAATATGCAACGACAGCAAACAATACACTAGAACTATTTCATATATTGGGAAGTGAATTTAACACAGGTTTTTAAGATATCAAAAGGATTTCATTTGTTGCGCAGTTTGTCAATTTGCTTTTTTATCGTGTCTGAGATGAAGGATTCTCTACTTGTATAATAGATCATTTTGGTTTTCAAGCAGACAATGATTTAGTCGTATTGGAACAGATTGTTATCCAAAAGAAATTATTTACAAAATTGTTTTTTTTTTCTATTTTTGAAAATATTTGTCTTCTAATTCTAAAAGAAAAATACTAGCTCTTGGTGCTGGTTTGTCTCATAGTTAAGAATGTGTTTAACTTCACATATGTGAATAGATTAACTTTTATAGTTTGAAACACAAAATTATTGATGAAATGGATTTACTGATGAATACTAGAACATTTGTATTGAAATGATTCCCATTCTTTTTTTCCAATATAAAATATATAGTGATAAAAAAGAGATTCATTTTGCTAAACAAAAACCGGTACTTATGTATTGGTGTTACGGCACTCAGTTCGAGCTAATCCGATATACAGCCAATCATATTCAATTTTAGCTCTTTTCTTTAAGAATTAAAGTATATATACAATAGTATTCTAATGAATTTTAATAGTCATATTTAAAGCTTTTAATTGTTATTTTTAACTGTTTCCCTCCTAATATCGCTACGAGAACTTCTATCATTAGCATTAGTGCTAAGTAACTGGCGCGCACATCTTAGAACTTTTTATTTATTTAGTTTGTATTTGTGTTATTTAATAGTTTGATATCTTTGCCGGATTCTCTCATTAATTTATTCTCGCGGAATCATGGCCGTGTTGTGATCAGTAATACGCAACTGTCTTTAACTAAATAATATTCTTATAAAAATTTGCTTATTACTAATTACACTTCAATTTTTTTTATAAACAATCCTATTTCAGTTTTTTTTCACTCATTTTAATAAAAATTGATTTCCTATTTATTGGAAACGTGAATTTATAGTTAATAAATACATATAAAATTTTTTGAAAAGTGTGTAGAGTTCATTTTATTTGTAGCTAACAGCAGAATTTAAAAATGTAATAGTAGTTTAGAAGCTTCATAAATTTCGCGAATTTTATGTTCATTGCCAAGTGTGTGAACAAGGAATTTTCATATATAAAAAGCATTAAGTAAGAATTTAATTGCTTAATAAAATGAAGGGATATATTTTTAATTGTTCTGCAAAATAAACTTAAAATGTTAAAAAAAATAGCATAAATTACTTATTTAAAATTGCGGATTTAATTCGTATTTTGTTTGCTTTATTTTAAAAATGCCTCGATTTTAAGAGAAGAAATAAGTCTAAACAGTTAATTTATTGTGAGATTTCTTATTATTTTTAAAGTCTTTCCTTATGCATACTGTATATTTTAATACTTTAAACAACATAGTTGCCAAAGAAGGTTAACAATAAACATATACAAGAAATATGAAGTAAAATAATAATTAATGACAAGTGACTAGGAGGCAAGAATCCAGAATAACAGCAATCACAAAAATTTCTGAAATTGCATTTTTAAAACAGAAGATAAATTAATACCATACATATTTTTAAGTGATTAAAAATAATACCAGAATTGGCTATAAGAATTATGATTTACATATTAATGTACTTACTATTTTCAGTTTAATGTGATACCTCCTTTTTTTAAATATCTGCTTAAAAATAATTGTTAATGCATTTCGGAAGTGTTAATTATTTTTAAAACTATTCTTTACTAATTATTTTTAAAAGTATTATTTTAAAAATATACCTTTAACATATTAAATTGTTCCCATTAATTAAAATACTATAATTCAAACTTATGTTGTAATGGAAATCGAAAGAAAAATAAATTACGAAAATGTTAATGTGATCCATTTTAATAAGAGATGGAATAAAATGAAATAATTTTTTTATAAAACATTATATAGTTGTAACTTTGAATTTTATATAATTTAGAAATCCGTGTAAGAGAAGAAATAATACAATTGAACTTGCTTTTATTCATAAAGTGTTTTAGGAACTTGTTGAAAAAGTTTTCTAGTTTACCTCAATAAAATATTAACTTCAAATAAAATTAATTAGATGATAAATAAATAAGTATAATTAAAATAATTTGTATCATTGAAAACTTAAAATATTTTTGGGAGAAATCAGACTAAATATATATGGTTTAACTGAATTGAAAAATTTTAATGCATGATTTATTTTCATGAATATTTCATTATTTATATTATACTTTAATGAAAATTGTGAGGTAATTATGAATAAATAGAGCATATACCTCATTATCTTATTAAAAGATATCTATTTTATTGCAAGCATTATTTTTTGAAAATAAAAACTATATTTTAAAAATTCTAATATACATTTTTTTCCATAATATTCCTTCATTTTTTACTGCAAAACTCTCTATTAAGCATTTAATGTATACAAAACTGAACATATAATTTGCATTATTTTTAACAAAATATCTCTTTTGGAAAAAGATATGAAAAGAAAAAAGAATTTAAACAAAAAAATAAAATTTAATTTTTCTGCAATGTATTTATTTTAATTACTGATTTAAGCAATTGTACAACTATTTACACTTGTATATAAGTTTTTTCGGAATATTGTTTTAAAAGGAAATCTATGTCTGTTTTTGTATCACGTGGTTTAATTTAGATACGCTAAAATAAAATATTTTTTGCTAAGATTAATATACATTTTTCTTCCATCAATTAATTTAATTTAAAGTTTTCGCGTGTTTAAAGTTTTCGCGTAAATAGTAAATATGGATAATTCTTTCAGTAGAGTTGAGTCTAAAGAAAGCATAATGACTGAATTTTATTATTATTGTTTTTGTTTTCTTATGTAGTCAACAAAAACGTTGTTTGCGGTTGTTTAATAAATCATTAATAATTAAGTTAGTTGAAAGTTTTCCTTGTTATTCACAAAAAGTAATTTTTTAATTTATAAACTTAAAAAAATAATATTTTAGAATAAATTAACTTTCAGTGAGAAAAATTTGGATAATGCAAGTAAATGAATGTTTAAACATTAAAAAAAATAATATTCGTAAATGAAACTGATACTTTATATAAAAAATTATACAACTTTAAACTTTTGAGAATTTTTCAAAAGTTTGATACTGGTTTTCAGAATGCGATTAAATAAGAGAATAGAAATAGTTGTGCTTCTTAAATAATAAATTTATGGGAAGTTTTGAAAAATATTGAGTTTTTATTAATCGTAATAACTTCTTGTATTCTAAGTAAATATATCTTTTTAACATCATTAGTTATTTGTAAGTTTTTTAATTTAAACGTTTAGTTAATGTGTTTTTTAATTACGATTTTCTTATCTAAATAATATGAAAAGAATATGGAATTATAATTCTACGAATTTTATAACTGATTTATTAAGCTTCATATTAAAAATATTCATTTCATAAAAAACTTTTTTATAGTAAAATGTTTTTATATATGAACTATTTTTACAATTATCTCTTTTAAGTTGTAAAGAAATGTTTATTAATCCTCAATTTTTAACCGAATAAAATAAATATTTTAGTTCAACTAAAATCTGAATTAACATCTTTATGACAGATATTTGAAGCCAGGAAGTTTAAGATAATATAATTCAAAGCACACATCTTTTACATTGCTATGTAATATTACATGTATTTAAATAAAAATAGATTATATTGCCTTTTCATAAGTATTTTGTATACTTTTCATATGTTTTTGCTAATATAAGTAAGAATATATTTCTTAATGGATAATCCATTTTCGTTTAATGGATAGGGAACAGCATATAAGGAATTATAAAATCTTGATTTACTAGTCTTTTTATATTATTGTATACTAAAATGAAAAAAAATTAAATATAAAAAGTTGTTTATTTTTGTATTCGTATTAAATTAACTAGTATAATAATTTCCATAGATGGTTTAGTATAGTTAAAGTGCTTATCATGTATCAAATAAACATTTTAATTATACTAAACCGAGTAAATTATTTAATTATAACTAAACTTATTTAGTACAATTGAATATATATATAAGTATAAATAAATTATTTAATTATACTTATTTATATTAAATAAAATCAAATTTTGTCTAACACAAATTTAATAAGGCTTATGAATTATTTAATTTTTCAATGACATGATTTAAATCAATGACCAAACTCATTGTTCATGAAGAAAATAAGTTTTTAAATACTTATTAAATTTATATTGCTTTTTACCACGGTTTTTGAAAATATTCTGTTTAAATAAGTTTCTGTGTATGATAGATATTTTAGGATAAATTTACAAACTTTAAAACAACCCATAGAAATCTTTCTTAATCTTAAAATATTCTTATAGAGAACAAAATTAAATATCAAATGAATATAATAAAATTTTTAACTAATCGGTAGAACTATAAAGGTATGGAAGTAATAGAAAATTATAAATACACCTAATGCATTGCTAAAAACATATCTTTTACTCATTTAATTAAATTTTAATTGAATCAAAGTTTACCAGAAAGTACTTATTCTTATCTCTAGAGATACATTCGAGTTATCATTCAAAATTTAGTAATGTTTTATTGAATATTGCATTTTTTCATTGCGATTATTTTAAATTATAAGAACCTATATTCTGCTGTTTTTCAGAGCATTTTCGTTATAATGATAAAACTTAGAACCGTAAAAAATATCTCTTTTCATCATTTCACTAAAGATGATAAGTGAGATATAATATTACAGATTCGAAAGATGTAGACAAATATTGAAATTCAAGTCGGTATGATTATATTTTAGACATATTTATAATTCTAATATATTTAAAAGGGACATATTTCAACACTATCAGTAAGTATGGATTTATCTAAATTATTAATGACAGATTTAAACAAAAAAAAATTTAAATCAAATAGTTTTTTAAACATTTTATTTGTCTTGGAAAAACTGTTATGCTTCAGACAGATCACTTTAAAGAAATGAAATGGAAAGGAAAATCTCTTCGGGATAAAAGAAAAACGACGACCCTGTGCTTCTCTGACTTCAACGAGCAAATCCAATTTCTGTATGATTTTAATATTTCAGCGTTTTCTTGCATTGCTCCCATCATGGTTTGAAATATATGTATATAAGAAAATCTAATATAAGTTCAGTATCAGAGAAAAATTGATTTTTGTATCACACACAAAAAAGATTTAAATCTCCAACTAGATTTATTGCTACTTTCAAACATACACTGAAATACAAAACGTCAAATATTTGGAAAGATTAAACTGCAAAAAGGTGTTTTCAAAATGCTTCTAAATTATTAAAATGTGACGGGAGAGATTTATTTGAAGACATTCAAAAGCAAATGAAAATATAATGTATTTCAATAATATGTGTTTAAATATTAAATGCATTGATTTAAAATGTTAAGCTGATGAGCAATAAATGTTGATTATTTATTTCATTACATAAAAATACATTCAATAAAGGAAACTTCATTTAATATGAAGTATAATTTTCATATTGAGCTTAGTAATACTTTTCAGTAATAAGATAGTATACTAAAATAAGATCTAACAAATTTTTTTTATATTCCTAAAAGAAATATTTCTATTAAAAAAATATAATTCTATTTTATGTCAGAAATTATGATAACTCTTCATTAGTAAGAGTCATGTCTCAGTAAAACTGTTGAAGGAAAATTTTATATCATAGCACTTCTCTTTGCTATTCTACAAAGTATCAAACATTATCTTCTATTTAACGAATAATGAATTCTTTAGGAAGAAAATGCTCTATCTAGTATAACGATGTCACCCATTATTAGAACTTTTTATTATTTTCTTTTTTTCATATTAACATTTTTGCAAGGCTCTTAGCTTTGCCATAAGGACCATGGTTTAAAAGTGTGCACAAAAAAAATATGTTACAAAATAATCTATATTTGTGGAGTGTAAAATATAAGAATCGAAATACTAAGTTTTAATCACAAATATTTTAATTAATTAAGAAATGTTTCGAACATAATATAGTTTCAAGATTATATACCAAGTTTCACTCAAGAAGATTTTATGTAGTTTCTCCTGAGTGAGATGCATTATTTTATAGGAATAATCTGTGCTTGATATCATAATGTTTTCCCCATATGTTAAAGAGAGAAAAAAAAACATTTGACCATTTTTTTCTATTTTTTTAAAATTAAAATCAATTAAACGACATCAATTAAGCTGTCAATAATCGTTAAGTCAACTGATGTTGCAATAAATGGATTGCTTCAAAAATGACATCTTAAATTCTAACTAGTTAGAGGTTAATATTATAGTTTCAAATTCCAACCATTTTTCTGTGATGCTGGGATTATTCGCTGTCGAATGATATTTGTCATTATCTTATTGTATGTAATGCAAAGGCTGCGTATATTTTTTTTATTCCTCTTTGTTAACAGTTTCAAAAACTTTTGTTACAGCAATTATTTAACAAGAATTTTTCTATTTCTTTCATTTTCTAAGTAAGCAGAAAGTCATATTCTGATTGTTTCATCGAGCACTGACTTTTTAGTTGAGTTCTATTTTTGTTTTTCACGGATGCTTTAGGCATTACTTAATTTTCCACCGATGCTTACGTCAATGCTAAATCTAATCGTAGTGTAAACGATATAGAGCCTGAGAAAATGTTGTTTGTTTTAATTGGATAGCATTGGTTTTCGACAAATATTTTTAAATAAAAAGGAAAGAAAACGTATTAAAATAATAATAATATAATGATATTTGTGCCCCAAATAAATAAAATTGTATTGACTTGAAAGTTTATGTGGCACACCTGTTTTGTATCGCATGGAAATGTTTCTCTTGTAAAGCGGGGTGGTATATCATTATGTATTATTTTTGAACACATAATATTTTGCCTTCTTGTCTGGCCAATCAGGGGTTAAGAGGATAAATTTGTGACGCATGCCTGGAAGTATAGGAGTTACCATCTAATTTGAATAAGATAAGTAGTCTATAGAAAAAAAGGCTGAGTATGACAACGAATAAAATATTTCCTGCTGATATGAAGAGAAGAGTAAAACAAGGAGGAATATGGAAGCAAATGCAAGACATAAGATAGACGAAAATGATTAGAAAGAGGAGTGAAGATCAACAACTGGAACTTAAACAGCCTTTAAGAGAAGAGCATTTAACGACACGGATAAATCCTCAAAAAGCTGCACTTCAATTTACAACAAAATAAAATATTAATGAAATCTTCGGAATGATAAATTAATGATTAAACATTCCTTTCCACGTAAACAGGAAAGAAAAGGACATGCAACAAGGAGGGAATACTGAAATAGATATGAGAGTCGCGAAAAAACACAACACACAACATGGATAGACATGAGTTCAATGGGACGCTCCTTGGATAATATCTACTCGTCATATGAATGAATGTTATGATTTTTTCAGATGAGTAAGTCACTCCTGATGAGGGATCTATTCATCTTTTCTTAAACTCACCAAAAGTATACTTATGAATGTATCTAAAAAGATGACGAATAAAAATATTATTTAAAATTAATGTAATAAACTTCAAAAACAACATTTGTTAAGCTTCCTCTTTGTTCTTCTGAGTATTTTGCAGGCTCCAAAGTGAACCTGGGTAAGCTTTGTGATGTTTTCTTAATTCAATTTTCACCACACATATGCATCAAAGATTCCATTTCATGCATTAAAGGTTCCATTTCATCCAGGTTGATGCAAAATAAAGATTGCAATAATATAAAATCATTTTCATCGATGTGAATATGATAAAACATTTTAAAAACCAGCCATTTGCTTAAATAAGCTGCAAGCAAAATCCTACATTAATATCACAATACTTTAGTTGATCATTTTTTAACGTTTCAAGGAGAATTGAAATAAAACTTTACGCTCTTTATTAATCTTTTCGATTTTAGGTTATATTTTAAAATCTTATTCATTATTACAGATATTATTATTGCTTTATTAGGGTAAGTCGCATTATTTCTTAAAAATATTTCAAATTCGAGTCAAAATTGTGTTTAAAACCTAGTATATAGCATCATAGTTATTATAGTATTATAATGTTACTGGATTCTACCTTTTAAAGTAAATTGGAAATTATTTATGGCTCCACCTATTTGAAGTATACTTTGAGATATAGGTATTATTTTTAAAAACAAAATTTAATGAATTTTGTGTATTCTGAAAAATGCTTCACAAAAAACTTGCATTTTTTTAAAAAACCTCCAAAGCTGTTAATTTGCAAGAAGGAAATATATTTTTTGAAAAATATTTTTAAATCAAATCTCATACTGTGGATTATATATTTAGGGAAGAAATATGCAAATGTGCTAAAAGTATATGAATTTGTAATAATATTATTAGCATATTATGAGCTTTATCATCATTAAATTACCATAATTTTAACATGTTTCAAAACCTTTGAAAACATTTATTTATTAATCTCATAAATAGATTAACATTTCTTATCCAAAATTTATTTTGTGTCATCCATAGTTCAATATCTTGGAGAATATGTTCCTATTCACTATGCACATTAATCTAAAAATATCTAGAACCAGAAATATTATACATCTGTAAGTATTTATCAATGAAAAGAAATGACCTAAGTCAGCGTCCATGGAACAAAAGCTTATCAAGCTTTCACATTCCAACTATTAAGCAAAGGAATCTCGTGTATATAATCGAATTTCGAAAGAGAGCAGGTAATGTATTGTTGAAGGATTCTTTGTCATCTTGAATTGTTCTTGTACTCAAGAAAATATGATCTTTGGAGATGGAAATATTCCATTAATCTTTGAGATGAACTATTGTGCAATAGTCACAGTCAGTTTATTCAAGGAATGTAAATGTTGGACAAAATAAAGACCCCATATGTATATAAAGTTTTCGTATTCAAAGCACCCCATTCTGAAAAGAACTATAGGTTAAAAAATATCGTGAATGTTTTCATGGAGTGTAAGCAAGTGTATTGGTATTAATGCATATTTAGATTAAAACGAAATCAATTTAATGCTTTATTTTATAATTTAAATCAATTATAAGACCAAAAAATTAAAACTTATGTATGATATATTTTTTGTAGACTCATCTAAAATAAAATTAAAATATTTAATGAATCTGCCAAAAATTTTCTAACTAAAATGAAATCATTTGTGATCAAGAAATTATGTTTTTGCATCTTAAATTATCATGTCAAATAATTACATTAATAGGAAAACTTCAAAATTCTTAATAAACTTCAATTTTCAAAGATTTTTAAAAACATTCTTTATTTTCTTCCAATTATATTGTCTCTATAATCATTTTATATAAGAAATATTTAAATATTTCGCTTTTAATAATGTGGAATGTAAAATCATTTTCTATGTTAGATGGTAACTTTTTAATCATAAAGAATTAGGAGTTTTTAACTGGATGCCTTAAAATAATGATTAATGAAACCCTATTTCTAAGCTGATAGGTATTAACATTGATTTCGGTAAAAGAAAATGGAGGATAAATTTATGGAGAATTTTTCAAATGTACAACTTGATTAAAAATGTAAAAGTTCATAAAAATTTTTAAATGGAAATAAAATAGATTTCTTGACAACATTTGACTTTTTACAAAGTTTTTTTGTAATGCAAATATATATGCAAGTATGTATGCATGTACGTTTTCATCGAAACAGTAATTACTTAATCCATCGAAAGGATAATTATTTTCATTTTGAGGCAAATGAAATTTTATAATTTTTGTAAAACAGGACTTAAGGAAAGTTTTTCTTAAAAATCTTGAATCATTTTATTCATTAAATATAAGAATTGAATTATTAAAACAAAGATTAAGTTTATTTCAAAAATACATATGCATATATATTTTTATGCATTCATTTTCTATTATCTGTAAATACGGTAAAATAATTTTATAACTTTTTTTATAATATCTTATGATATAATTACGTTCTATAAAAAAGGCATTTTATCAGTAGATTATATTAAAAGAAAAAACAATGTATTAGCATTTTGTGATATAAAAATCTACAATAAATGTTCGTCAATCCAATTTTATGATAATAGAAAATGTATTTTATAGGAACTTCTTAAGTAATTTGTATTCAGGTAATATGAACAATACACACTAAAACATCTAGCACTAACTTATATTTTTATATAGAAATAATTTAAAATTCTAAAAATATAAAACTAAAATTATATTTAAGAAATTTTTGAGGAAATAAACCAGGCAACTTATATGTTTAATTTATATTTTCTTTCATATGTTATTATGGCATCTATTTAAAATCATTAAAAATGTAATACTGAGATATTTTAGATATTGTTAATATAAATAAAATAAAAACGAATAAAAATAAATAAGTATTATACATTATTCAGTAATTCCTTAGTTTACATATTATATTCCATGCATTTGGACAGAAAATTCATGAAATATTATTTCCAAAATTTTGATTTTTTCTTAAAATGATTACAACATAAAATACGAATTTTTTGCGCTTTATTTGAATTTGGGCAAAAAAAAAATAAATAAATAGAACATATTTATTGGAATAAATTGAGATTTTTCTAACACTACAAGATATAATTCAGAAATTGAGGAAATACACTCTTTTATGTATCTTTAAATTATTCTTACCTACTATCAGGAAATTATAATATGTTAAGAAAATATAGAAAAATTTATATCATCCAAAACTAATATTTATATTGATATTACTGCTGATCAGTAATATCATTATTATAATTATTTTATTCTATCAGCAAAATGTCTTGACACTGAAGAAATACACTAAAATATACTGAAGTTTAAAAATGAAATAATATGTTTTAAAGACAATTTACATGAGATATTACAAAAATCAAATATTTGGAAAAAAGGGAAAACGCTTACATGAAAAATATAATGGTATAATTAAACACTAAGTATTTTGTTTTTATTCTACATGAGCTTCAACATATGAAAAAACATCATTAACAGTATATTTTCATTTTTATTCCATTAATATACATTTTCGATTATTTTAGAAAATAAAATATGACGATGTTTTCATTATTTTTTAAATTATGGATAAATACTATAAAAATACAAATATTTTGATATAGTATATCAATATAATATGATTTCGAATTATTTAGTAATAAATTATATTATTGTGTTTGGCAATAAGTTATAGAAAATATAACAAAAATTTTTTTTCAATTATTTTAACAATAAAGAATGTTACACTCATAACTCAAATAGACAAAATTATAAAAATTAACCTAGTTAACTAATTTTAATATTATAAATTACTTATCCGATTCTACTTATTCACATATTTAAAATGATTCTATAAATTGAAAAAATACGATGATATATCATCATCAGCATTGGCATGACAGCCCTTTGTGGGCCTGGGCCTTCCTCAGAAGCTTCTCCCAATCTGCCTTTCTCTCTCCCAGCAATTGATCTCCAGTTCTTTACTTTTATGTTGGTCTCCAGTTCTTTACTTTTATGGATGGCAAAGTCCTCATCCACACAGTCTTTCCATACCTTTTTGGGCCTTCATCATGGTCTTTTATTAGAGGAGGTTGCATTAAAAACTTTTAATGCTGTTCGTTCTGGGCTCATTTTTACTACATGCCCTGCCCGATTGATTCTGCTTAGTTTTATAGACTTGATAATATCATTGTTATTAAAAATCTTATATATTTCAAAATTGTATCTTTTTCTCCAGTTGACGATGATATATATTACGTAGAATATATTATGAATGTTATATGCATACATTTTTATCCATATATACCACAGCATAATAACATAATTGTATGTGTTACATAGAGATACATCCCATTAAGTATAATACAATGGAATGTTTTTACTATTTATAAAACAAGTTGGTGGTCCAATTGTAATCTCTTAAAAAAAGACTTTGCTAAAAAGGTTGTTAGTTTAATAACAAAACTATTAGAATTGTGTCATTCTGAAGAATTATATGTTATTTAATAATTATATATAAAAATAATGCTTAAATAAATCATTTAAAACACATTCTTTTCTTATTTTACAGGAATTTAAAACTAAAGATTATAATATTATTGAACCAACGTTTTTGTTTTAAAAACACAATATCATTACTGCGAGTTACATTGACACATTTGATGGCATTAAAAAATGTTTTTCTTACTTAATGTAGTTTCGGGAAAATAATATAAGTTCTTTCAAGAAATATATAAACATGAAAAATGACAATTTAATTCTTTAATAAAATTAAAATTAACAATTCTTATATAATTCATTACATACAGTAAAGTAAATAAGTATATTTTATATTTATAAAATTAGTTTAGTTATAATATAATAAGTTATTTGAAGTTTATAAATTAAAGTTTTTGTAATATATAATATTTAAAAGAAATTGATTTATATTTATTAGCTAAATAAAAATATGTTTTGATGCATTTATTTTCTTAACAAATTGGTATTTTGTGTATATATTGAATTCAGCATTTGTCTTCCTACATATACTATAAGAATAGAATACTATTTAAATAAATTTAAATAATACTATTGAAAATAAAAAAAAAATTAATCTCAATTTTAGTTAAAAGTATTCAATAAAGTTTCATTTTATAAAAACAAAAATGTTTGATAATATAAAAGCTCAGCGAATAAATAATTACACTGTTTAATAATTTTTTCAAATTTATCGCATTTAATCACGCGTAATTGATTTTTTGCAAAAATAGAGAACTAAACATAGCTTACATTTATTTACTCTTTCTCATTACTGAATAACTATTTTCAAGAAATAAATATATTGAACAATTTATTTGATGTATGACCAAAGTTAATGGATTTTATCATTTTTTTTATCAAATAAGGTTTCATCAATCAAGGATCTAATGAGTTTCTTTATTTTTATTCCTTTACAATTCAGAAAAAAATTGTTAATACTTAAATGAAACTAATACACTGTTAGAACTATTAATTACCCGATTGAAGTACCTGACATTTAAAATCACTTATCTAATTAGGGGTTAAAAATGAAGAAGTCAAATTTAATTTCTTTAAAAGTGTATTTTGAAACATGCAGTTATTATAAACAAATTTTCTTAATGATTTTATTTTCATTACATAATTGTTATGATAAAAAAAATTAACGCATTATTTATTCTGGCCTTTTACTATTTAAATTCTTTTATATACTATATAAACCTTAATTAAATAGTTCTGCACATGAACTTAGAATTTAAGTAAATTTTTGTAGTAGTAAATAAATTTTATGTTTGTTAAATATTTATGTTATTGTTTAAGAAGAAATTATTATTGGTTTAGTTTCAAATATCGTTGTTCTGTTCAATATATGACGCTGGTTACAAGTATTTGTCTTTAAACCAGAAATATTTCTATAAATATCATTTTAAACTAGTCCACTTATAAATATGCGCAATTTAAAAATCTATATATAATATGATAAGAATGAAATGAAATACGGCGTTGTGATGATTTAATTGGTTTTCTTTCGACCCTGAATAAATTCTACTTTTGGTGGGAATGTCATCAGCAATAAAATACGATATTGAATATTTGACATTCTCTAAGTGTGAAAAAAGCAACTCTTGCACAAAAATGAAATTATGATAGTTAAACCAATAAACCAATAGTTATAAAGTAAAATATTAAACCAATAATCAATAACAACATTTTGAGATGTCTTTATACATTTTATTTAAAATAAAAATTTCGTTGAAATTAAGGCTGAGAAATAGCTTAAATGTTTATATGTTCAGTGGAATTAATTTTAAATTTTAATTTATTTATCTTTTTCTTCGATTATTGTAATTTGTCGCGGGAACAAAAAGTAATATTTTCATTGTGTGTCTTTATAATTTGTTCATTGTGTGTCTTTACATGTGTCTTTATAAAATAGCGAGAAATAATTAATGAAGTTACATTTAATAAAACGAATTATGGTAATAGTAATAGTTGAATTAAATATTTTTATTCGAACAATTTAGTTAATATGTATGTCAATATTTTTCAATTATCCCTTTATTTTGGATACCAGTTTCTATATTGTCATGCAAACATTTTTAAATTTGTTGGTATTGAGCTAAAATCAATTTTCCTTTTCAATTTCTTTTTACAATAATTGATGGTTTTTATTTCTTTTATACAATAATAGTCATAACCCAGGGAATTCTGTAAGTAATTTTTCTTTAAAAAAAAAAAAAAAAAAAAAAAAAAAAAAAAAAAAAAAAACCTTGGCATTTAAAAAGATTTTGCAAGTGATGAGATATACTTAAAATTTTTACTTCTTAGAAATTGTATACTTTTCGTAACAATGTAACATGAGCACTAACCATTTGCTTAAAAAATTAGTACTATATGAGCTACTTTTGAATTATACTGTGTTATTAAGAGACAATGAAAATGCATTAATAAATCTAGCAATTATATTTTTAACTTTTCTGCAATTTTGAAATTAATTATCATGTAATATTTAGATAAATTTACGTGAAACCGTATGAAATTTTTTTGTTAATTTTCTTAATTGATGATAATTTGAAAATGCATGCATTTCTAAACATTTTTAAAAATTAAATTAGAATAAATTCAGAAATTTCTTGTATTACTTAATATTAGCGTTTGTGATATTTGTACAATATGAATTATAAAAAATTTTTGGATCAGGAAAATTTAAATTCTATGATTTTCCCATGAGATTCAAACCCAAATGTGACTGAAAATTCTATAATAAATATAAGCACTGATTTAAACTTTTAATTTGCCCATGCCCGGATGTAATTAATTTTATTTGAATAACATTCGATTCTGGATTTCAATCCTTGTTAAGAAGGTTTCATGTTTTTTAAAACTGTCTTCCATGTATTACAACTAAGAGCGGAAAAAGTATTTATAATAACGGATCTCTCTCTTTTTTTCGATATGTTCAGAGTGTAATTAAAAAAATATATGTACCAAATGTTTCAAATTTTGAAAAAGTATTATTTTTGCTTCCCTGCGAATGTGTTTTCGCATTCCCCAATAATTCACAGCTTGGAAATACATTGGAATGAATTCGGACTTCAATATTTGATTCCATTTCAACTAGAGAGTTTTCAAGAAATATAATTTTTATTTTATTTGTCTATATCTAAGTTAAATTTGAGACTTCATTTTGTGGTCTAAAATCTTTTTTTGAAATACTGTTAATTAAATTATTTAATAACGTACATTCTTCTGTATGTTAAAGTGTAGAATGAGAGGCCGCGGTGGCCTGGTTGGTTAGGGCATCGTTCTCGTTACGAAACGGTGGTGAGTTAGAATCCCGTCTCAGCCGAAGATCCGTCGTGTTCACTAATGGTGACTGGGGCGTGTTAAATACGTCTTCACTGGTTCCAACTCTAAATTGGAAGATTCAGGTGGTGCTGCCATCTCTGAGCCAAAAGTCGTATTTCCACCTTCGTATGAGGGTGCTCTATTAAAAAACGGAAGAAGCCCCTTCTCTGACTTCATTCGCCTAGTCTCTCTGACTGGCGGGCTTGGCGTTTTAAGAGTCATTAACAACGACAAATTGTAGAATTTCATATTTTAACGCTAAACTCAATTCTTCTTATAAATTTTTTATTTTTAAAGTTTCTGTGTATTTCCATACATTTTTTACGAAAAATATCTGTTGCAAGTTTTTTTTTTGTTTCACTATTTGCTTTTTCAGTTCATTTCTAGATTAGAAAGTAAAACTTATTTTGTAATATAAAAATTTCATGTGGTAAACTGCATTTTAATTAAGTAATATAAAATTTTTATGCATGAACTTTTTCCAAGTTTAAATCTAAACTAGTAAGCATGAAATAAACCAAAAGTAACTACAAATTCATTGTAACATATTTAAATGATCTAAACAGTATGAAACAAAATTTGTATTTAGCCTGTTATATAGGTAATATCCAGTACTGTATTTTTATTTAATTTGAAATGTTTCGCTTATTAATGATGTATATAAATTGTATTTAATTTCATTGTAATTTCTATACATTACCTGTATATTTAGAAACGTTTGTTTAGAAAAAAAATTGCCTCATAAACTACTGATTGTAATGAATTTATTTCCCAAATTTTTCAAATTTAAAATTTAAAGTCAACTACGTTAAAATAAAAATAAATCACTATAATTTTTTAAAATTATTTTCAAACTTAATTTAAAAATTGTTTTAAAAGGTATTTTTCAACATCCGTGTTCTTAAAATACATAGATAATGATATAAATTAAATAAATTGTTATATTTTCTGTTTCATTCCTTTATTCCTTATAAATTATGTAAGAGAACATAATTTTATTAGATAATTGGGAACTATTTAAAAAAAGCCTGTACATCTAGTTTAATAAAAATTTTGGTTCTTGAGACCATCCTTTTATAAAATGCATTATGGTATACATTTCATAATTCATTCTAAAAACATTAAA
The DNA here is from genome assembly GCA_026290005.1 of Latrodectus geometricus. Lineage (NCBI taxonomy): Eukaryota > Metazoa > Arthropoda > Arachnida > Araneae > Theridiidae > Latrodectus > Latrodectus geometricus. The sequence continues at coordinate 13,164 of JAPDSC010083662.1, read as the reverse complement.
GATTCTACGCACTCAAATACATCAAATAGAACGAAATTTGAAATATTTATGTCTGATGATATTTACATTTCCTTAACTTATGTGATTTAATTTTATAATAATAAATACTATTCTTTTAAAATAGATGAATATTTAATTTTCTTAATTATTTCTTTTTAAATAAGCCTACTTCATTTTATTTTAAAATGATAAATAATTTTGAAATTGTGGTATTTTTGAAGCAGCAATAATCTTATTAAATGAGAACAATTCTGAAAGAAAAATGAATGTATCATGATTCATAATATTTTATGGCTTGAGGCAAAATTTATGCAAGGCATAGTTTTTATTCCGAATTTATAATTTCTTGAAGAACCTTCACTTTATAAAGGCATAGAAATATTATGTACTTTTCTTAGAAAACGATAGAAAATATTTATGTAATTAAATAATAGAAGTAATCTTTAATTAAATAAAGATTCACATATAAGAGCTTTTGATGCAACACTGTTGAAACTATATTGGATTAAAATATTCATCACAAAAATATAGAACTTAGAGTGAATTTATATGTAAGAAATTTGTTTCAACATTTAGGTTCATATAGGAGCTTCAGCATATAGGAAACAATAGTATTCAAATAATATTTCAACATATAGGAAATTTGTTTACTGGTATCAACATGTTTCGAGAGCTTTGCTTTCTAAGAATCATTCTCTATAATCAATAATATTTCCAATTCATTCAGAATAATACTTCTAAACTAGTTTCTTTTACAAAAAGGAAAATATTTAAGCACATTTAGACATTAATTGCCATATATTATACCAAAAAAAAGTTTATTAATACATTCCAAAAAATTTGATAACTATAATAATATTAACTTAGTTATTGCATTTTAATTAATAAACTAATATAATTTTTGGAGCACAATACATTTTGAATAATGAAATAAAGTTTATTACATTTTTTACTTCAGATTTAGGAAAAACTAAAAGCAGTTCTAAATTCTTAGACATTTCAGTATTAGTCAAATTAGAAGATTTCAGTAACTGGCTTCAAATTTTGAGCTTCTCTATAGTAGTACAAATATCCTGTACAAATATTGAAAATATAAGATGCTAGAGTCACTGGAGGATCAAATGAGCATCAAAAATATCTAGCATAAGGTTCATTTCTAGTGCTTTGAAAACATAAAATATTCTTACGATGATATTATTACATAAAACATAATTACGAGATTTAATGCATTTTGGCGAAAAGAAAGTTGACCTATATATACGTTACGATTCAACACTTTTGGCAGCATACGGGATTACAGCAACCATATAAATAATGTCTGAAAAAGGTGTTCTTGATTATAAAATTTAATGCAAGCTCGTCATAAAAAATTAAGGAGACTTTTCAAATTGTTTAAAAGCGGTGTTACTCCTAAAGATTGTATGTAACTGCTAACAATGCTTATGAGTACATGAAAATATTATAAGCACTTTCTTTGTATATCTGTCTGATTATTCTTTCAATATCTTTGAACGTTTTCGACCCGTTTATGGGTTCCATGCCTGTTTTTGATGACACTTGGCAACGCCAAGCCCGCCCGTCAGAGACTAGGCGAATGAAGTCAGAGAGAGCGTCTTCCGTTTTTCAATAGAACACCCTCATATGAAGATGAAAGTACGGTTTTGGGTCAGAGATGGCAGCACTATCTGAATTTTCCAATTTAGAGATTGAAACCAGTAAAAATCCAAAGCTTGGCTCCAACCACCCCCAGAGGTATTAATTGTTCCATGCCTTTAATATGCTGGTACTAATTTTTATGGATGAATATTTTATTTATATTTTTAAATATTAATTCTTAAATTATTCATTTATAATATATTAGACTTATTTCTAGTCAAATTACAAATCATATAAAACTAAAATGTTTTGTTTCAAAATCAATATGCAGTTTAAAAACATTTTTATCTTTCTGTAGAAATTAAAAGCTGGGAAGGTAATTAATGTAAAGCAAGAAAAAAATTATTATTATTTTTTCTTTATTTTTTGCATAAATTAAGTCAAACTCAATACATGAAATTTTAAGTTGAATACCTGAATTCTCTAATAAAAGGTATAAGACTCAAAATATATTTTACAGATAAGCATCTTGTTTTTTTTTGTTCCGGAAATTTTTGTTGATTTTGATTTTTTTAGTTAAATTAGAGTAAAGAAAGTATATTACAGATTGCTTAAAGATTAATTTTAAACTGATTAAGTTTGACTACGCAAAATCTTTTAAAACAAAAATATTTTAAATTTATTCTAATATACTATGCGTTTTTCAACATTGATCCAAGCAAAATTAAAATTAAATTTTTATGCTTCTTAAAGCAACCAAAATACTCTGAAAAATTGTTAAATTCAAAACACCAACTGAATTTATTTTTCAAATTTTATTCACTGTTATCTTTTAAATGACATGTTTATATTTCCAGGACAGTATTCTGCAAATATCATGCATCAGTAATTCAGTCCATCCATAAATATTTGTCAACGTGGTGCAGCGATCTGTACGGGCTTTGTTGGAGTTGTAACAAATCGAGCGTTCACATACCAGATGAAATCGCTATTAAGCTAAGGCATTTCGTATAAACCTCCGAATTTCTGACATGGACAGGGAAAATGAATTATTTAGAGAATTTCTGTTATCTGAGTTGATGTTTTAGTGATTAATTTCATGAGGAAGAATAATCATTATTTTCAAGAAACCGGAAATTGTAAGGCATATTATTTAGATTCGAGCCATGCGATATATTTCTGTACATTCCTTGAGATATTAAATAAAATACTTATATTCATCGTTCAGCTCAAAGTTAAAATAATTATCTTTCCAGTAAGAATAATTTTATAGGGCCAGAATTCAGTAATCATATACAAAAGGCTCAAACTCGAAAAATTTAAGTGTTGCTATAATGATATAAAATTTTGCTTTAATCTTTTTTGAATTTATTTCCTAACTTGTTTTTAGTGCTTATAAGTTAAGAAGTAGTTTATATACTTTTTTTTAAAATAACAATGAATTCTCAGTAGAAAGTTTGTATTTTTTTGAAGAATGAGTTAATTTTGCGTGGAAAAAATTTAAATAATGCGTTTAAATTCTGATTTGTTTTGAATCATTTTCGTATTTTAAAAATGTTAATAATTTGCATTTTATTTACCCATATTTGTAGTTAAATATACATGTTTAATGGTGTTAAAAAATTGAAGTTAAGATAATTTTTTAAAAAAATAAAATAAAATGTTTTTTTAGATTAACGAAAATAATAATTTTAATATCTAAAGAACATATAAACATAGAAAAAATAAAACAAAGCGTTTTAAAAAATTTAAGATAGAAAGGAATTTTATTGAAAATTCATTTTCGAGCACATGAAAGAACGATCATAATTTCAATGTTTTGAGTTATTGATAAAGAAATCAAAATTTCATAAGCATATATTAAACTTGAATACTATGTATTACTTATTACTTTATGAGAACCAATGTTGTCTATGAACTCTATATTGCAAACCAGACTGAATATTTTTGTTATAGCGAACGTCGCAGCAATGGAATCACACATTTGTCCACCAACGGTGATTTCATATCAATTGATAAATTGATTTGGGATCATTGCTGGTTAACTCTTCTAATGGGATTTGATACAAGGATCTTCTAAATCCATTGACGCATGGAATATCTTTATTTATCATCAGTTGTATGCCAGCTCTTTTAAACTGAAATATAGTTATGACGTTCTATGTAGAGGAACTAAAAACTTACAGCATTCTTGAAGAGGTACATAAGAATGCCTTTCCCTTTCGACTGTTTCATAATACCTCTGGCTGAGCGTTTAGTGACAGCAATATATATTGTGAGTCAGTTATGTTAAATCCAGATGCTTAAGAAAATACATCAGTTGTAGATTGGTTTAAAAAGCTGAAATATTTCTTCTGTTCCATCAATTAAAAAAAAAACAACAAAAAAATTCAAACAGGAGACTTGTCATTTTTATGTTTGTATTGATAAAATCATGGGTACATGGCTGCTCTTGTAGTAATTTTCTTAAAAATGATAAAATTAAGTATTTTTATGAGCCAAATATACGAGTTGAGAAGTAAACAAACCAAACCTAAAATAAAGTTTCGCGAAGAAACCTCTTAATGCTTAGCTTTATTAAAATTTTCCTTAAAGTATTTTCAATTTTCTACAAAACGTTGATATGTACTGCCAGAATTCATACATAATACATTATTTTCATAAACTTGAACAAACTTATAGGACTAAAATAATGATATTTGGTAGATTATGAGTTTTTAACAAGAGTTTCTTGATGTTTTTTAAAAATTTACTTGAAATATAAACCTTTTTAAATTCCTTTTCTTCTTTTAACCAACGAATGTGTGATGTAAGTAAAGAAAAATATATTTATAAGGAACTAAATTAGAGTTCTGAAATCATTGTATACAAACCTCGATTATTTTTAATAAAATGAAGAGGGCTAGCCAATATGTCTTTGACAGGTAGTAGTCTTCCTTCATCAAATTAAAATTTAATTATTATTCAAAGACCGGAACACTTTTCATTGATCTCGGAGGACTTAAAATAGTCAAGCATTTGAAGACAATGAATGTGAAAAATTAGCTCCAGACTGAAAACTTTTTTTCAAATATACACTGAAAAACTAAAAATATCGAAATTATGTTTCATTGTTTTATTTTTCACAAACAAGAAACGCAGTTAGTGTAAGAAATATGGTAATACATGTAACCATTAAGTTTTCAATATCATTAGTAAGTACATTTTTAATGCAAATCAAATAATTAAGAAATGTGTATCAATTTGGAAATAAAAATGACAATATATTCTAAAATATTTTGAATTTAGAAAGAAATCTTAAAATGGTTAGATGATTGTCACAACTGTTTGTGGTATAGTTCCACAAATTCCTATATATTAAATTCTTAAAATTCTTGAATAAAATAAGAAAAAGCTGTGAAAACAAAAGATTTCAGATGCATTGCTAAAAATTAAATTTAATCATTAATATATGCTCAGAAATAAGAGTTGGCATCCAACAGTGTATACTTTTGCAATTTCTCACATGGATGGGTTCTTTATATTTGGCTTCTTTTAGGAAATCAAGTACGAACGTTTTTTCTTTATTATATGATTCCAACAAAAATATTCATTTCAAGACTTTAATTGAAAGCAAATTCTTATCCATTCTATTAAAATTTATTCTCGGAAAATAACAAATTTAAAAATTTACTTAAAATATTAAAATTTTGTCAAAGATTTACTTCACTTCAAAATAAATCAAGATATGATGTATTCAAAGAGAACGCTTACTTGCAACCAGAACACTATTTTCAGATAAACAAGTAATTTTACTTTATTGCAAAGCTTAGTTAAATTCGAATTCTAATCTTAGCAAGCAAATAAGATTAATAATGAGAATTAAATATTTGTATTTAAAGTATTCCTAATATCTTCAAGTAATATATTTTCATCGCAATTTTTTCGTTTTATTTTACATGAAGCAAATATATCAATGCACAAACATTCCTTAGCAATAATTCTTTTTCCAAACTCTCTAAAATTGCTCATTTTACTTGAAAACATCTTTTAATATCACATAAAAGTCAAAACTAGGAGATTCAATTTTTGCTTCATGAATATATAATGTTCAATTTTATTTAGTACTTAGATGATAGAATTAAATTTCATTCCATTGGAAAGATGAAATTTGATGCTATTAATAATTTCGTGGCAAAAATTAAGTTTTTTTTATTTGAATTTTGAGGGAAACATTGCTAAATTTACATCATCCATGGTTCAAACAAAGTATAAGATATTTTATTGTTATTTTCATGGCAACACTAGTCAGTTATTTTTAAATTTACTTTCACAGAACAATAGTCACGTGTAATTAAATAGGCTGTTTTTTTAAAAAAATAATGCCTTTACATATGTAAACTTTAAATAAATATAATTCCTTCACAATATATTTTTAATTTGGTTTACTTAGTATGAAAATTTTATACATTTTCATTTTCATTAGACATTAGGCTTTTTTGCTTTACTTCATTAAAAACATTTTATAAATATGACCAAGATTGTTTATATCAAAATGTTACCTAATCAGTTAAGGATAAATATATAAAATTTCTCAGTTTCAAAATTTATATATTCTCTAACAATTTAAATTTTGTATATTTTTTAAGACTACGTTTTTTGTTTTTTTTTATTTAATTAACTAAAACTTTTTAATAGTTCTTATATGAGAGAAAAAAGAAATATTCTATCACTTATTCTATTTATTATATGACTTATTTTATTAAGTAATTGTTTTAGATTATATTTTTTTATCTTTCAATTATGTTTTATGGTTTTTTAGGTTTTATAATTTATTCCTCCAAAATAAAAATTCAAATACCATTATATCAAGTTATATTTAATTGCAACAGTGTAATAAAACTCTAGCAATATTTTATTATTTCACTCTTAGTTGATAATAAATAAATAAATTACGTCAATAATATTTTATGCAACTTGTTATTCTTAGAATTGCTATTCTTATCATTGTAAATTGTTAAATTAGATTGTATCGAAATGATTGGTCAGGTTATAGCAATATATTTGAGGATGCCTTTGCATAATTTTAAAATACATCTAGTGATATCATTTCTTTTTGCCCCGTTACAAAAGAGGAAAAATTTTGATCCAAATGAAAGTTTAATTTGAATGTATTCTCTTCATTAGTATTTGTGTAACCCAAGCTTCAACCTCACAATCTTCCAGAGAATAGAACAGCGTCTTCTTGCTAGGGATTACAGTGGCCTTTCAAATAGTATTTAAATGAAATTATATTTTTTTGCTTGGTGTTTGTTGAGAATAATAGTTTGTTTCTTTAAATATTTGTTGTTTGTAAACAAATTTCTACTATACAAAGCTGTTCAATAATTAAAAAATGTGCGTGATAACTGTAATGTCCTTAGCTGTAAAATGTACGTTTATTTAAAGTTTTTATTAAAGTTCATTTTTATAAACTTATTTAGTAATTGTTTATCTAATATGGTCTGTTATATAATATATATTCAACCAGCACTTACACTCTTATAGTTTAAATTACTTATTATGTTATGTTTTCAATTTGTAAATTATTCATACAAAATATGTATAATAATTTATTTTGAATAGTTTTAAAATAATTATGCTTAATTTTACACAAAATAGTACATTGTCTAAAGGCATATGATATAGTAAGTACATCTAACATTTTTATTATTTTTTTATAGTTAAAGGGTATTATGAATTTGTAGGTAGAAAGGAAGGAAACTTGCAAGCTCTCCATATATAGCATAAGATAACATAACAGAAAAATATGCAAAAAACAGAAGTGAGACATCTCTTTGTTCATCAGAGGCTACTATCGAACTCCAGATACTTTGGAAACAAAAGTTATGTCCTATTACTAGGCCACACACACACACATTATACATATAGTCCATGTTTAATTACTCTTTCTCTCCAGTATTATATTTGAAAATCTAGTACAAAACTTGCTTTCTAATTAATATATAGCATGTACAAAATGTAATCTTTTAATTTAAATTTTTTTTAGTTTTGTGAAAATTAATAAAATCTATCGATATGGATAGTTACAGTTTGTTTTGTAATTCATATAAAAATATTTTTACTTAAATCAGAAAAAACGCACATTTTTATCATAATTCTTAGTTTTTTTTTTCTAGAGAAAATGAGAAAAAGTTCTTACACATAAAAGTTTGGAAAGAATTATTTATTTCTAACAATTTATTTGTCTGAAAGTAATAAAATTTTTAAATTTTTACTACTATAAAAATTAGCCTATGCACCATTTAGTCCACGACATACACTAATTTAAGCATGAATTTTCTTTTTCTATGGCAAAAAATATAGCTGTACCATTATATTTTTAATGGATCATGTATATACATTTTAAGCGTTATTATTTATTTCAATTTACTTATAATTTTACTGCAAGTCTTGAATTAGGTATAACGCAAAAACAACTATTCATTTAATAACAGTATTTAATTTTAACTTTATTTAGATTAATTTCCCATACAAAAATAAATTTTGAAGGATAAGTTTACTTAAATGTAAATATGTTAAAAGAAGTCAAAGAAAAATAATTCATCATTCATAAATTTTAAGTACATATTTTTAAGTAATCCTTAACATACTTTTTTTAAAATGAAATTATTTGATAAAAAACATTAAATAATTGAATCTGGGAATGTTAAACAGTTTTGGATAAAAAGAAAAATTACAAGTATTTTTATACAGAATTCATAATACTGCAGATTTCCTTAGTATGATATTCTCGCATTGCAATATTTGTATTATTAAAGAGCGAATGATTAAAAGAAAGAAGAATTTTGCAATGAAACAGACCAAAAATGTTTTAATTATGCAAAAATCTTTTATGTATAATTTATGTTGACTTCGAATTTAGTTTCCTGTAAGTTTTTTATTTATCTAAAATATGATTATGAACGTTATAATTTTGTTTGCAGTAATTACAGATAATATTTTTGAAAATAGAGAAATAGGTAATGGTTTTTGTAAATAAATTTCTGGAAGTTTATTGAAACTATTTAAATCAACGGGTTTATAAAATACTGCCTATCAGAATACTTCATTTGGAAATGCAATAACTTTTCTATAGAAATTAAAAATTCGAAAGTTAAAATCTTCCTACTTTTAACGCCAGAATGGCTAAGGAAATATAATTTAAATTCTTATATTTTTATTTCGTCGAAACAAAAATACTTAATGGATTTTTCTTCAAAACATTACTGTCGTCTCCTTTTTGAAATAATTATGCCATAAAAGAGATTATATCAGTTTAATAGATTTTTCAAAGAACCTAATGACATTATACTAAATTTATTTAGAAAGAACAATTTCTAAAAATGCATGGGTTTTTGAGATTTACCTTAAGCATTTTTTACAAATTAATCTCTAAGTATTTTATGTTTCTTGCAATTTACATAAAATATAAATACTAAATTTTGGTCATTATTTCAATTAGTAATTTTTTGTTATTTTTTAAAAAAATGAAAAATTATATTATACACAGCAATATATTAGGTTGGGTAAAAAGAAATCCATTATTTTTACGTGAACTTTTTGTAACTTCTTTCAGATTCGCTTTGTAAATAGGTTTAAAAAAGTTTTCATGTAGATTTTTAGGTCTTGTGCGAAGCTACGACCGCTGACATGCTGTCAAGTTTGATAATTTTTCATATTTTATAGACATTCTCGACGATGTTGTATCCATGCGAGGTGCATCTTTAGCATCCAAATACCCAAACGGAATCGACGAAACCAAAATTGTGCGTAACTGGTTGTTACAGTCATATATAAGACGATAAACACCTTTCACAATTTTAGCCACCTGGTTAGCACTTTCGCCATTATAAGAGAAAAACTAAAATGTATCAAATTTTCTGTTTGTTGTCTTCTATTTTTAAAACCTTGTACTCATAACTGAATTAATCAAACAAAAAACCGCAAGAGAATATTTTAGTGTCAAATGTCACCTTTCCAATGAGCATAAATTTGAAATTGTTTGATAGATACCTCACGAGATAGCGATCATTACAGACATCTACCAAAAAAATAATGGATAACTTTTTCCCCAAACTAATGTATATATATATATATATATATATATATATATATATACATGATAACCATTTTTATTATTTTTTTCACATTTGCAAAAACCCAAGTCAAATTTAAAGATAACTAGTTCCTTTTCTTGTTATAGAAATTAAAATAAAAAAGATGAGTTGGCAGTTTAATATAGATTGGTTGTCTCTTATAATCAGATATTCAGTACAAGTTTTTTTTTTTTTTTACATTTTCAATGATTATAAGAACGACTTCATCTACTCAAGAACATCGAGACTCAAGAACATCATTCAAAATATCAGGCTCATTTCAGTTCTACAGCGGCTAATGTGTGCCAAGGAAACAATTTATCTTCCGAGAATTCCAGACACTTGTTCTATATAAAAACACTATTAGGAGTATTTATAGACACCCCGATCGAATTTCTATACGAACTCTTGACTGTGAGAGTGCTACTGCATGCAGAGGCTATGAGATATGCTGGATGTGTCCTCCCTTTCAAGGAAATCACCCCTTAGGATCTTAAGGTTTTAAGGTGTATTATCATTAATGAATATTACACTGTTTGAAATAATTGTGGCAAAAAACGTTTTCTTTTGATTTTATTTTATAACTATAACACATGTATCTATACTAACAAACAACTATATTAGTAATAAGCATGCCTTCCTATAACAGAAATGTCATTTTTTCAGGTCTTGGCTTATATATTATGGGTTTTTTTGTCTTGTGCCAGCTACTCTGACAGTATGGTGTGCGCTACTGAACTTTTCCAACTGAACAGTAATTTAGTGTGGAGTCCGACTTCCTCAATATAAACATTTCATATGTACTCGTTTATAGGGTAGACAACTATTTACATACCATGCATACAAGGATAGGACAAAGACAGTAGAGAAAAAGAAATTACATTCATGCCCGAACCGGTATTCGAATCTAGGACCTCCCCATCTGCATTTAGGCGCACTGACAACTAGACAGAGTTGGTGGTTAAATATTATTAAATATGTTTATTTTTATATACTTATTAGGTAGATTTTATGAGCAAAAACTAATAACATGGGATGCATTTTTCTAGAAATATATTTTATTTCAAGCATTACAATCCTTCCTATTTAAGCGTACGCATAATTTTGATTTATTGATTGCATTGCACCGTCGTAATCAAATGTAAACAGTATTCACAACATTAACATAAATGGAAGAGCATAGGAATAATATTTAAAATGTTATACATTTTTATTATTTTATACCTTTATTATTTTAATGTTATACACTTTTGCAAGAAGCGTTTTTATTCATTATTTCAGTGTAAGTTCCAAATTAATAAATGAATGTATATATACCAAAAATATGATATATTCTACAAATTATATTTTTAATTGTTCTTTTAATAAGTTTAAAACATAATTTATAGGAAATTGTTTGTAAAATATTAAATAAGTTTATGGGAAAACAATTTCATATTTAATATATTTTAATTGTTATGCAGTTATTACATAATAAATAAAAATAAATTCACAATCCAACAATTTTTCTGAAAAATTCATTAAATGATTAATATATGTGTTATTCTTCTTTCTAAATTAATTGTAAGTAAAGAAACTTGAAAATTTTTCATAATTAAGTTATTTCCACTAAGTAAAGGTGAATATCGTGCATTTAAATTATCATATTTTACGCCTGCATCCTTATTTGACCAATTTTCTATTAAAATAAGTAAATGTTTTATGAGAAATGTATTATTCTCAGAAATTAAAAAAAATCACTATTTGACAAAACCAAAAACCTTTGGAATATATTGTTCAAAAACTAATTTTTTAAAGTTGTCGCTTATTTCACTGTCATTTTATTTAATTTAATTTTGATTGGAATTTTTTAATATAAACTGTGCATCCATGTACTAATTTATTTATATCTAATGTAGTTTATATTGTATAGATTGCGTTTTAGAATTCTGGTAGCAAATAACTCATTTTTCATGCAAATCATTTGTTTCATGATGATTTTTTTAAATATTAACTATTTCATTATGTAAGAAAATAAATTATTTATAAGTAAATAAAACCATTTTGATTAAACAATTTAATATACATACTAATTTTAGGATAATATATAAAACAGTTAAAATCAATGTGTTTGGTTAAAGTTTATATTTTAAAAATATTTATTAAGTCATATTAAAATAAAATAAATTATTTTAGAATATACATCAGAATGAGGATATTTAAATTGAAATTTATTAAAAATTTATTTTTAAAATTACATTTTGTTATTTTTATCAAAATACAAGTTAGTATTACAATAAAAATATATAAACAAAAATTAATAAGAGAAAGTTCACAACACACTATTGGAATTTCTGAAAAATATTAAATAAAAATTTTAATAACATAAAGAACGAAAATTTAGTCTATGTAAAATAAGCATTTTTTATTTTTTTACTTATTTTAAAATTCCTGTATTTTTTTGAAATTATGCCCATTATTAAATTTGTCATAAGTGATAAAGTTATTAATGTTATATTAGTATTTTCTAAAAATTAATTTTCAAACTGCAGCCATTTAAATATTAGATAATTTTGAAATAAATCCTGACGAAACAATCTAGTAAATGAAGTAAATATAAACTGAACTATGCCTTAAAATATAGAAAATTATTATATCTATATAGTTATTATAAAAACTAAATCTTTTGTTGGATATTAAAATATGTTGTTTAATATTGAATTTAAGAGATGATATGAAAGTTTAGTTACAACTACTGTAAAGTTTGGTATCATGTTTTTTATAATTTAGGGAGATTGTTAATGTTGACATTTTCCTTATACTAAGCAATAAATATTATTTTATTTCGTTATACTAAGCAATAAATAAAATTTCACAATAAGAATTCAATCTTATTTTTATCATTTAGATCTATAATTTGAACTAGTATTGTTATAAAAATATACTTTTATTAAATAATATTTTTCAAGTATGTATTTATATATTTTGTTAAGCATCAAACTCATTTTATCATCAACCACGCGATATCGTCACATGATCATCTATTAGTCGATCTACAGCTGGTGTTAACGTCTTACCATTTATTTCAGAATATATCCCAAGTGAGAATTTCGACGCCACTATTGAGCAGATAAAGCAGAATGATTTGCTTTCACGCATCGATTACAGAGTCTATCACCCCAGAAATTACTGGCATTGTCAGATGTATTCAGTGTAGATAAACTTTCCGGTAATAAAAGACTAGATTTTCTGGCCTTATCATGGCTCTATGGGAAATTTAATGTGAAAATTGGGACTCAGTGTATTTAATTGGCATTGCTATCATTAAATATTTAAATACAATAGTGCAAATTTAAGCAACTTCGCAGTTATTTTGAGTAAAATACTTTTAAAGTATGTTGTAATAATTTAATATGAAATGAAAGGAGTTTCTAAATTATAATGAAATTTCAATGCAAGTATTAATAAGGTT